>ML827389.1:43136-66699 GCA_009831015.1 Picea engelmannii | reverse complement strand
TACATATTTTCATGTTCCTAGGAGATTAAACCAAATTACAGATACTCTAGCTAATCAAATTTTAGATTGGCATCTTGCACACATATGAAAGAACATTGACATAAGCATGTAAATACATTTTTGCACACGTAATCCATAAGACATAAAAGAGGAAAAAAAAACATATATAATATCATAAAGTAACCAGAGTACATAGATGGACGCAAGAACCTCAAAAATAGGACCAATAACGAGTCACAGGGCTTATGCCCTCAAAAAATATATACAAGTGGTGCTCGTGGCATGTAAAAAGTCTAAATAGGTTCAGGACCTATGGGCCCTGTTATACTGGTCCACAGCATGGGCTAAACATGGATGGCGGCAGGTCCTCAATCTCTACCATGGGGACTGTGCGAGTGAGTGCAGTAAAGTTCCGCTCAAATCGTCTAAGTACCCTCTCAGCCTCCCCGACTAGAAGGTTTCCTGCTACTGCTGGTCCCCTGGTAGCGGCAACTGTGGCTTCTAGCCGAGGATGATGCATGTTCCATGCATAATCGATAGGTCACACTGGTCCCACATCTGCATGCAACAAACGTATATCCGTCAAATACTCTGGCATATAAAAAAAATGATATATATAACAAAAACGACATAAAAATTACATACACAACAAAAAAAATACAAAGATGGAGACTTACCCATCTCCCCTCGCTCCTCACCAGGAGGCACGGGTATCTCAGGATCTCTAGAAAAGTCTATCCCTGCATATGGGTAATCCTTGATCACAGGGATCTACTGTGACAGCCATGCAAAAAAGTCATCATCGAAGGACTCATTGGTCCTTCCACCACCTTGTCGCAGCAGTAATACTGTCCATCTACATACAACAGGAAAAGAGGCCTGATGTCCTCGTACCACTTCTCGAGGACTAAAGCTTGGAACTCTCTCGAAAAAGAATGAACACAAAATAGTCCTGAACCCGAAGTTCCTTTGTGTCCACTGAGGAAAATTTGTCAATTGTCTCTTCATACACTCCAGTAGTGTGGTACTCCAATCAAACATTTGTGCATTCAAGCACAGAATAGCATAGTTCATCTGTGCGTGAGACGCCTGATGCAAGGCTGTTGAACCGGTAATCCACCAATGAGCAATAATATCGCTTGCAATGATAGGTTAGTGATCTTACTTATGGGAACCTGGGAGCTCAAATGGTTGGTCCCAGCCTCACAGTGCAGGGCTATCAGTTCCACTATGTTATGCGGCCCCGTTGGAAACGTCCTGAAATTGACTGGTTCCCCTCTCCTTGAGAGGCCAGTCAAAAAGTAGATATCCTCGGTGGTGGGCACTAGTGATTGCCCCTATAGCATAAAGGCCTCTGCATCAGGGTGCCAATAGTCAACCAAGGCATTCAGTAGCCTTGGTTGCGCTCGCATAAACGGACACAAGAATAACTTTAGTAAACTACATTGCATCAATGTGGCCACGACATTCGGATCTCCCACAACCAACTCACTAACTTCTTCATGCCCCCTTTCCCTCCAGTGGACATACATCTTGCCAACACAACAAAGTTTAGGAGGGTGAGTGAGTGTTGTTTGATTATTTTTGTCTATAAAGGGGGGTCCACGCGTGCTGTCTCAGTGACAGTTGCGTGTACACGCGAGAAGTTTTACTCTACCCGAGTGTACACGCGGCCTGTCCAGAGACAGCCCGCGTGGACCTAGGTCCAACCTTTTAAAGGTCAACGCCCACCCAAAAAATGAAATGCAAAGAAAAAATAAAGAATTGAATAGCTAGATAGGGGAGTTTGTACTTACTTGGTCCAAGCGGAAGTTCGTTTCGTTCACTGTAGCTCCCAAAATCACCATTTTTATCAAAGGGGGTCTTTTGGCTCCAGAGTCAATTTCCAAATCAGCAATCGTGATAATGAGCTGCCAGCTTCTATTTATAGGCTTTTTGGCCTCTTTTTGTCACTTTTTTGGCCTCCCTTATCATTTTCTTTATACCAAAAACCATTTAGAGTGATTCAGGAGTTATACGGGAGGGATTTGATCGGGTATTGGGACATTTTTTTTTAAGTTTTGAGGAATTTTTGACGGTCCATGAAATTTTTTCCAAGAATCAACTTGAGCATATAGGTTAGGTTACTACTCCGACTTTTGTGTCTCGTTGTTTTTTCCTCTATCATAGGATCGATCCCATTAGGTTGTGACATGGAACCATCATATCTTCTTTAGAAGTGTCGCAACTTGGCGATAGAGCTTACCAAAACATGGATTCCCTAGGTAGGTCCTGGTTGCATTATGGTGTCCATGTCGTCTCTAAAATACTATAGGCTCGGGAGTCCTTATAGTATTTCCTAAATATGAGTTTGAGCCTCATTTGCATGATTCTTCTTCACTCTTGATCTCACCCTCAGGACTCCCAAAAAATAACGGGTCTTATTTTAAGCCCTTTTCAGACCCTCTAAACATGAAAATATTGTCAAGCGATCTTGTGGCCTTTCATGCTCGTTAAACTGAAATTTGAAGTCACGTCTGTCCAGCGGTAGTTTACCCCTTTTTCAGTCCGGACGGTCAACTGTACGAACAAAGGTATACTCTATGGAACTTCCGTTATTTAGAAGAGTACTCTTAGGTATAATTTTATCCCTTTTTCAGGCTTGAGGGACTAAACTTACGAAAAAGGAACCCCCACGGATTCCATAGTTAAGCTCTTTTCAGACTCCCTAAAATTGAAAAGATCGCCAAGTGACCTTATTATTTCACACTCGTTAAATTGGTCCAGAAGAATATTCCTGACGGAGTCCATAGTTAAGCTTTTTTCAGACTCCTTAAAAATGAAAAAATGGTCGAGTGATCTTGTCTTTATCACACTCGTTAAAATAGTTTTGAATAAATGTCTTGTCGGTGCTAGTTTACCCCTTTTTTTGAACCGACTAGACTACCTTCGAAAAAGGTTCCCCAATGGAGTCTCCTTTAATGTTTTTTTAGACTCTCTAAATATGAAAAACCACTGAGCTTACCTTCTTTGGGCTCATTAAACTTACATCGAAGGACGTTACCATTGTGTGTTTTGTTAACTGCATTTGCATACCTTATACGCCAGCCTTGTAACAGTTTGCTTCTACGTCTTAACACCTTTGGCCCCCGGAGGATTTTTCCCAAGTATCATTCTACTAGAACATCAGTCTTGACCTTGTGCCTTGAGCTTGTATGTTTGCAACACTCATTCCTCCTTCGTAATGTAATATTCCTTTATTCTTTTTCCACAATTATTGAATAGAACAAAAAAATCAAATATACCCCAAAAAGAGGAAGGAAAAAGTATTTTCTTTATTGGCAGCATAATGAGTCGCCCTTGGATAAAGCACACATGTCCGTTTGTTCATCAGACTATGGGATGTAGTACGACCTTAGGAAGATTTTCTTTCTATATCGAGTTGTGTCCTCCACCGTTTGGTTATCCTTCCAAACATATGGAGATTTTGTGTTGCCTCCTGCTTCGTAGACTTATGATTAATGCCATGCTGCCTGAGTCTCATCATTTGTCGTGTTGTTATCCAAGGGAAGTTTGTCACCAAACCTGAGTTGGCCCCTCTGCAATATGTATCTTGTCCTGACTCCTCATACCCGACCATCCTGAACATCCAATCAAGTCCTTGTTCGAAATCATTGAAGCCTTCAGTCCGATCATCAAGATTATCAAGTCCATGACCGACGAGTCATCAAAGACCTCTGGGTAGTGTAGTCGTACACTCATATTACACTCCTACCAAAGTTTTGAATATTTTGAAGTTGTTGCTTGAGCTCTGAAGATCTCATCTCCAGCCATCAGGCCGAATCAGCTTCTAGAAGATGGATACTCTATATGTATATCTTTCTAATTTCGAGATGTAGCTCCATTGTGTATTGTTCGCGGCTACTCTTTATAGTTATTTGACATGGATCTACAGTGTATTTGATTGGTAGCCATGATTCTATTTTATCCCGAGCATGGGTATGCCTGCCTCGGTGAGACATGTGTTATTTTGCAGACGACGCCTCCCAGATCCTGATCCTTGGGATTAATCGTTCAGCACATCAGTAAAGATTGGTAATGTATTTCGGCCATCAGATGCTCTTTTGACCTCACACATTAGGGGGCATCTGTTATAACCCTAAATTGCACCACACATGCTTACCTGGCATCAGGCCATCTCATATCCTTTCTTTGCCAAAGCACTACTGAAAAACTCTTTGAAAATCCTCTTTTATAAAGGCCCACGTTCCCTATTCCATTACTGCATGCGTGTACACACTGGCTGACCCAAAACAGCCTGCGTGGACCGACAAAAGAACAAAAAAAAGGAAAGTTGCCGACGGAACACAAAAGCTATGGGTGAGTTAACTGGAACTCCCGGCCATGCATGGCTGAGGGTTCGTCCAAATACCTAGCTCCTTCTAGCCTATAAAAGAAGGGGTAGGGGTCCCATTTGGAAGAGGAAAAATATAACAAAGAAACTCTACCCATTTGCGTATTCCCATTGTCCCAACCCTTTAGCCTTTCCTTGTGCCAAAGGAGACTCAAAGCAAAGCAGTTGAAGGACAGAAGAAGAGGAGCCCAGGATCAGGTTCGAGGGGCGGTGGCCAGTCTCAACTTTTGTAAGTTGACTCATTCAAAGTAATAAAGAAAGTGCTTTTCCCGTCCCAATTCATGAACTTTTTATAGTTTGATTAGTATATGTTTGGATTTCTAACCTGTTAGTATATAAGTAGGATGCATGCATAGTTGTTGCTTGTCTTGTATGCAGGTCAACTTTGGAAGGAGTATTGCGAACAAGTAATCAAGTACAATGGAGGATCGACATCAAACACCAGGAACGAGGTAGGTTGATCTTTCCATACATTTACTAAGAAAAGGGGATTTAAATCTAGGGATGAAGGTAGAAAGTAGTTTTTCTTCGGTCATATCTGCATGCAAAGTCTGAACTCTATTTGCTAGTCCATAGGGAGATTTTCCCCACAACAAGAGGAAAATATGTTAATCTTCCAGCTGGCACGACACATGGTAATCTGACCAATCGGGATGTGGTTGCAAACTCCTTCAGATATATCTTTATATATCCCAGATCAACATCATACATGCCACCATCACAATGTGGTGCCTAGAGTCAGCATAAGAACCAACAACATAACAACCCACCACAACTAAATTAAGATATGCACACAAATGAAAAATGGATTAAACCAAGCCATATTCAGATACATACATATACATATACGTATAGTTTCAATTCATCATTTCTTACAATGTTATACTTTTCATGTACCTTTATTACTTGAGAGAATAACTATATCAAATAAAATATCAATTAAATACTTCTCCAAGTTTTGTAAACTCCTTCCCTCATAATTTACCAGGAGTTATAATAAAGACTTAATATGGATAAGAATAAAAATCAGTAAATTATACATACACATACATTTTCATCTTACAATGTTATACTTTTCCTGTAGCTTTATTACTCCAAGGAAATAATTATATCAAATAAAATATTGATTAAGTAAATAAATCCTCAATATTTCTATAAATTCGTCCATGCATAAATTCAACACATGTTATAATTAAGGGTCCAATCCGATAGATCGAGGTTTCGGGGGACCGAGGTACCGAACTTCACTTTTCAATGATGACTAAAACATAAACTTGTCGATTCGATAATACTAGCACACTTTATCTTCATGGTAGGATGAACGATGATCCAACAATAAACGTTATGTCAATCAATAGATCATATTGAGAAAGAATATCAAAGGCACAATGTTTCAAGGCCGATAGCTTGATGCCCTAACATCTGATCTACCTATATCAGCCTATCATCTTTCGGTACCTAGCTATCACGATGGAATTCCCACCGTGAGACACGTCACCATTGTGCATCATATATTGGGACATCCCTTGATGTTCTGTAAACTTTCAAAACTCTCGATGCCCGAAATCCCATCTGAATCCATGTCACTATGTCGATGTAGCATGTCGTTGGCCCATCAACATCTAGCAGAACCTCATATACTGAATTGTTGGTCCACTTCACATTAAGAAACGTGCCCAAACCCATGCCTCCTCTTGTAGGAAATCCCAAAAAAAGACGAGGGATGAAGATAAGGGGAAATCTAGATCAATGGTCTACCTTTGATCACGACACCCTCTGCATGTTCGAGGTTTAACAAAGAGAGGAGGGGACACAAAACTCAACGAGAGTTAATCCTGTGACAAGTTATCACAAATAAATTGATTGAGGTCCCATTATCCTACTATTAACCTAACCACACAAATCCGCCCCACCCCCCCACAATTGATACAATGGTGTTCCACATTTCACATAGTCCAAAAGGTATGATACCCTGGCGAGATGGGACTTGGAACACACAACCTTGTCATTTTAATGCCACTTATCTTAACCATAGCATGACACTTGGTTATCGGTACACCCTCCCACATGCCTATTATACTTATTTTTCACCTTCGAACATTAACACCTGATCAAGTGGTCTAACCGATAACCCAGAAACATGACACTACCATATAACATGTGGCAGAGTCATGTCTTGACACGTGGACATTTAGACAACTTCTCCTGTTCTATAGCTGACAACATAGGTATTGTCTCACTTGAACCAAAGCCACGTATGAAATGGGGTATGGATAAACATAGGTACAAGGTAATATATTGCATATCTTTGAAGGATACGTGGACAATCCAATGACAATTGGGGACTATTCGACGTATAATCAGATAGTTGGCCTCATGGCCCCATCTCTTTTGCACCATTTTTTATCATTGAGGAAAACTGGGAACCATGTTCCATGCACATACATCCATGGGAAACCCATAATCTTTACATATTAGGCTATGTGAAAAGAATTATTTCAACTCTTAATCCATCATCATCGACTATAGTCGAGTTTCTTTATAAGGAATTCAAAATAATAGAGGAAACCCAACCTGTAAGACAATGGCGATGGAGAAAGTCCCAGACGATGGCCTTCTTGACCCAAGCCTCCATCGAGGAGAAAACAACCAACAATATTGGATATAGAAATCAGGAGGAAATTTTCACCAACACGTAATCGAAGGAATGTACCTCTCAAATACCATGAGCTCAATCCCAAGGGCAGAGGGACATTCGAGAATCATCCTTAAGGTGTAAGTGTATCAACTCGCTAGCCAATACCAACAGCTAAAGACAAGAGATTTAAGGGTCCAGTTCTGAGTACACTACATCAGAAAGATGGAGGATGAGAAGATGACATTGGATGTCCTTGCAGTTAACCTGAACCTAAATCCAACCATGATCGACTACAAGTCTGACATCTGTGTTAGTTTATGGAAGTCAAAGTGCAATTCAAGTTACTTGAAGGGAATCCAAGGTTCACATCCAACGACTTCTCCATGAGAATTTGTTAATCTTTGGATTCTCCCACATCCAATGGTTTCTGTGAGAACAAAAGTTGACTATGGATGCAAAAAAAAATACAAGGAAGAAAGAAAGTACACATGCTCGTACATTTCAAAAGGCTTATGTTAAGTTGCAACAGTTTGACTCTATTCTAGAATCTAAGTGGTAGGCCTTACTAGCCACAAACCTTGTAGATTCTAATGGTATTGTAACTCAATATATTATTGCAGGAGCATCCCTTCTACTATGCAAATGGCAAGACAAGGTTGAGCAATATGATAGCTTCAGACAATAAGTTGTAAAAATTGTGCCAGAGTTGGCCCCTCCATTTGAGGAAGAGAAGAGAAAGGAGGCACAAAGTTGACTCGGGACGAGTCAAGGTTTGTGGTCGGGGCCTGTTGGACCCTCCATTTTTCAGAAATAGAGTTTTTCATACGCACCAAGTTTTGCAGAAGTATCAAGCAGTTGCGAAGAAGGGAAATACAGTAGCGGATGACCAGAAGTAGCGAAAACATAACAATCAATGTGTTAGCAAGGAGAACAACTCATGCGCCAATTGGATCACTAATAGAAAATATCTACAAGGATTTCATGTATTCCAGAAGGAGAAAATCAAGAGAGCAGATCTACGAATAAAGAAAGTAATTAGCGGACACAAGAAGCCAAAGAATACCCACGGAAGAACTATAAAGAAAGAAGCTATGTAATGGGTTGGGGTTATTTTATTTTTGTTGATCATTGTCATTCCCTATTATTCATTGTTGTTCATTTTATATGAGTTGATATGAGTTGAGTTGGGTTTTGTCCTAGGTTTATCATTAATTATCATTGTTATTGCAAGTAGTCTTGTGAAATTCGTTGTGATCGGCCTTTGTAATGAGTTTTGGGAAAATTGTTCTTTTGCAGGAGTCTAAGAGCACTATTACTTGTCTGAGTGATAATTCCACTGCATAGGTTATGAAATTCATGCGACATTTTGTACAGGCTAAGCTCATATTTGTTTATATAAGAAGGATTATTTGAGCCCTAAAATTTTGTTGGTACATACATGAATGTTACAGATCTTTTATATGCACAATATTTTTTATTCTCTCTGCCTGATAGTTGTGATATTGTTTATATATCTCAACATACTCAACTCCCAACACACCATTCAATTTTTAAGTTCATGGAACATTTACGTTCTGTTACAATATGTGCAATGGAAACCAATGTTTTCATAGAATATTTCTTATGTTTACACATGGTAATCTGACCACTCGACATGTGGCAACAAACTCCCCTGGATATATGTTTAGATATCTGCATCACACATGCCACCATCACAATGAAACACCTGGCATCAATGTAGGAACCTGCAACATAACATTCCACCACAACTAAATTAAGCTATGCACACAGTTAAAAAGTTAAAAATGGATTAAACCAGGCCATATTCAAATAAATGTATGTGACCTAGATGGGTATACATAATACAAACCTCTACTTTATAGCATTCATAATACAAAAATGTAATTCCTAACTTTTAGTTAATAAAAATATATAATCACAATAATTCCTTTATGACCCAAAAATAACAAAAACCTTCATGTAATTCCAAGGCATATTCGTAAAGTTTCAATTTATCATATCTTACAATGTATACTTTTCATGTACCTTTATTACTCAGGAAAATAAATATATAAGTCAAATATTAATCAAATAATTCTCCACATGTTCTATAAACTCCTCAATGCATAAATTCACCAACAATTATAAGAAGCCTTGATATGGATAAGAATAAAAATTAAATTAACCCGCCGTTATAAGAAGCCTTGATATGGATAAGAATAAAAATTAAATTCACCAGTCGTTATAAGAAGCCTTGGTATGGATAAGAAGAAAAATTAGTAAATTCTCTCTATATATACATATAGTTTCAATTCATCATATCTTACAATGTTATACTTTTCTTGTACCTTTATTAGTCTAGCGAATAACTATATCAAATAAAATATTAATTAAATAATTCTCCAAGTTCTGTAAACTCCTCCATGCATAATTTACTAGGAGTTATAATAAACACTTAATATGGATAAGAATAAAAATTAGTAAATTATATATGCACATATAGTTTCATCTTACAATGTTCTACTTTTCCTGTATCTTTATTACTCCAAGCAAATAATTATATCAAATAAAATATTAATTAAATAAATCCTCCATGTTTCTGTAAATTAGTCCATGCATAAATTAAATAGATGTTATAATTGAGGGGTCAATCCAATAGATTGGGGTTTTGAGGGATCAGATACCAAACTTTACTTTGCAACAATGGCTGAAACATAAACTTGTCAATTCAACAATACTAGCATACTTAATCTTCATGGTAGGATGGACAATGATCTAACATTAAACATTATGCTAATCAATACATCGGATCGCGAAAGAATCACAAAGGCATAGTGTTTTAAGGTTTGTGGCCCGGTGCCCCGACATCTGGTCTATCTTTATAGATTTATCATCTTCTGGTACCCCGATATCATGGTGGAATCTCCGTCGTGGGGCATGTCACCATCCCACATTGGATATCGAGAGTTTCACCAATGTTCTCTAAACTTCCAAAACTCACAATGCCCAACATCCCATATGAATCGAGGTCACTGTGTCGATTCAGCATGTCGTTGGCCCGTCAACATCCAATGCAACCTTGTACACTGAATTGCAGGTCCACTTTTCTTTAAGCAATGCGCCCAAACCCATGCAATGGGCCTCTTGTAGGAAATCCTGACAAAAGAAAACAGATGGAGATCAAGGAAATATAGATTGATAGTCTACCTTTGATCACGACACCCTCTGCATGTTCAAGGTTTAAAGAACAAAGGAGGGTCTGCAAAACTCAATGAGAGTTAAACCCGTGATGAGTTGTCGCAAATTGATGGATTGCAACCACATTCTCCTGTGGTTAACCTAACCACATAAATCCTTCCCACATAATTGATACAATGGTGGCATGTTCCACACTTTACATAGTCCAAAAGGTCTGATCCCTTTTTGAGTTGGGACCTAGAACACATGGTCCTATATTTTTAGTGCCACTTGTCTTAACCATGGCACAACACTTGGCTACTAGTACACCGATCCACAATCCTATTATACTTCTTTTACATGTTCGAACATTAACACCCAATAGAGTGGTATAACTGACAACCCAAACATGTGGTGCTACCATAGTTAGCCAACTGGCATCACACGTGGCCCTCTCATCGACTGCCACCTTTACCGACACATGACACTAATTTCACGTCATGAACCACCCCCTTAAACTGAAAAATCATTGTTGGCACAAGGGCAAACCTAGGGTTCATCTCCAAGAGAACACCAACAAGCCCTAGCTACTGGCCCTTTCAGCAGCACCTGCGAAGCAGATGCAGTCTCACCCGAAGCAACTATGAGGGGGTTGCAAGACAGAGATGTCTACAACCAGGGGAATATCAAGTGGTTCTAATTACAAAAACAACACAACATGAATCTATCATTCAAATAGCTAGATCTATCCTTCACAACTATAGATCTGATCTAATACAATAATGCAGATAACAATATAACAACGACAGAGCTCAAAGCATCAATCACACAGACAACAACAAATGTACGTGGTTCACCCTCTCTCTAGGGATACGTCCACAGAACTGTGCTTATGATATATTAAGATAAAACTTATAGTTCTAATTTGCGCTCTTGGCCCGCAGATCCTCTCTCTCCTTCTCTCTTTCTCTCCCCCCTCCTGCGCACAAAGTTGTAGGACTTGATCTTCGCACCCAGCTGAAGATCTTACAATACCAGAAGGCTCTCTCTCTCATCACTTCTCTCACCCTTAATACAATATTCTACTAATGAACAGTGATCAATAACAAGGTTCAACTACAGTACTGACCCGACCTAGGTCCTTTCAACCTCTATTTATACATTACAATCCCTTACCGACAACCTTAGGTCAAAACCTAGGTGTTAAAACCCTAATTACCAAAACCCTAGGTGTCTAAAACCCTTGGTCGACTTGACCCCTTTTTCCGAGATTTGTCAATCTGTCTTTCCTTCTTCATCCCACGGTGCTCCAAAGCATCCAATGCTAGATTTGTTCACTTCTCGAGTCGTCCTTGATCCATCTTCCTTGCTGATCTATCATCCTCAATCTCCTCATCCAACAGCTTGTTTTTCCGCATTTCGCTCAATCTTTTCTTTTCTTTTTCTCACTTCGACCCAGTGACAGTCACTGTGTCTCTCGCTAAGCTCGCTTTTTACCTTTTCTTCCTCATTCTTCACTTCCTTCCATAACCAAGGGCCAACAACCCCCCAACACTCACCTGTGACTCATCTTGAGGCACTTGAGCTCTGATCCTCTTGTTTTACTTCGACTTTTGAATGCGCAGTGCATCCCTTGCTTTTTGCTTTATGCTTCCTTTCCATCCTTGTGAAGACTATCTTTTCTGTGTCTGGTACCCAGTTTCAACTGCACCTGGTACCTAGAACCTTGTCTTCTTGATTCTACTGAGAGTTGCAAGCCAACTGGTTGTCATAGTACAACTTCAGCCAACTCCCATTCAACAAGCCTTCCTTCCAGTCTCCTTTCAATGTCTTCAGCTACGCAACTCCTCCTTCTGTAACATAGGCAATCTCATATGGTCCAAGCCAATGCGTTCTGAACTTCCCAAGGTGTTTGATAAACTTACTGTCATATACCAGCGCTAAATCACCTTGCCTGAATATCTTCTTCTTGATGTGTCTGTCATGGTAGGCCTTTTCTCGTTCCTTCTGAATTTGTTGATGGAAGCCTGCAATGAATCTGTCTTCTTCTAGTTCAACCAACTGTGCTAGCCTCTCATGAACAACGAAAGTATCATCCATGTCTGTAAATGCAACAATTCTTAAGCTTGGTACCAAGTACTCCATTGGGACAACAACTTCACGACCATAAACCAACTTGAAAGGGGTCTGCATTGTTAATTTCTTGCAAGTGGTTCTATAAGCCCAGAGTACTGTTGGTACACTTAAATCCCAGCCATCTTTGTTCAAACTGCAAATCTTTGTCAATGCTATCTCCAAGATCTTGTTGAATGCTTCAACCATTCTGTTTGCTTATGGATGGTAAGGTGTACTCTTTTGATGGTGGACTGCAAACTCTTCAGTCAGGGCTTCAACTGTCTTATTGATGAAATGTGTACCTTGATCACTCATAAGGACCTTAGGGCATCCAAACCTGGTTATTATTTCATCAAACATAAAACGCGCATCTGTAGCTACACTACAGTCTTTGACTGCTCTTGCTTCGGCCCATCTAGTCAGGTATTTTGTCGCAGTGATAATATACCTTGCTCCTGTGCACTTTCCTGGAGGGTTTATAGGTCCCACAAAGTCAATGGCCCATTTTTCAAATTCCTGCAGGGTCATCTATGGTGCTAATGGCATCTCATCTCTTCGGGATGGTTTTCCAACTCACTGGCATACATAGCATGCTTTGGTATATTCTTTAGCATCTTTGTGTAACGTAGGCCACCAAAGGCCAGCTCGCAGAACCTTCTGCGTAGTTTCTTTTCCTACGTAATGTCCTCCTGTAATGCCTTCATGAGATTCTTCGAGGATCATAGGGTGCTCTGCCTCCATCACACATCTTCTTAGAATCTCGTCAAGTCCCATTTTATATAGATGACTAGCTATCAGTGAAAAATATGCAGAGCGCACCACTAGCTATTTCTTCTAAGGAATCATGTACTCGCCTAGAGCCATTCCTGTTGACAGGAACTAAACTATGTCTGTGAAGTGGTCATCAATCTTTCTAATGGTGAGAAACTATGCATCCGATAGTGTATCCTCCAAACTGGTAGGTTCTTCTCCATGCTCCAACCTCGATAGGTGGTCTGGGCTTTTGTTCATTTTTTCTGGCTTAATTATGATCTCAAAATCATACTCCTGAAATAGCAGAAGCCATCTGTAGATTTGCCCCCCCAACACTGGCTTTTTGTTTAGGTACTTCAGCATGGAGTGATCAGTAAACATTTTAAAGTGTCCTCCCAACAAGTAGTGGCAAAATTTCTGCAATGCATACACCATGGCTAGTCCCTCTCTCTCTATAGTGGTGTACTTAACTTCAGTTGTGGAAAGCTTCCTACTGGAAAATGCTAATGGATGATCAATGTCCCCTTCTCTAGTTTATGCCAGTATTGATCCTAATGCAATGGAGGAAGCATGAACATGCACATGAAATTCCTTGCTCCAGTCCGGAAAGACTAGAATAGGCGCAGTTACCATCTTTTGTTTCAGTGTGTTGAAGCTCTGTTGGTATTCTTCTGTCCAACCGAACTGACAGTCTTTCTTTAATAATTTCTCCATTGGTGCAGTAATCTGAGCATATCCTTTGATAAATTTCTTGTAATAGCCAGTATGTCCTAGCGCAGTGCGCAGTTGTTTGACTGAAGTAGGTGGTGGAAAATCAACTATAATTGCAATCTTGGATGGATCCACCAACAATCCTTGCTTGCATACAATATGTCCTAATAATACTCAAAATGGTGAGAAGAAGATGCACTTCTTCAAATTTAAAGAAATTGACACTGTCTACATTTATCCAACATTAGCCTTAGACATTCAATATGATTTTTCAACAAACTAAAAACAATCCAGTCATCAAAGTATACTTCTAAACATTTATGCAAAAATTATTTGAATGCTTCGACCACCACCCTGGAAAAGATGGTTGGGGCATTATTCAATCCAAATGGAATTACTGTATATTGGTAGGATCCCCACTCTGTAGCAAACATAGTCTTATGTCAATCCTCCTTGGCAATGTGGATCTAATGGTATCCTGAAAATCCATCTGTAAAAGAGTACACTTCTTGGCCTCCCACGTTATCCAACACTTTGTCTGTGAATGGTGTAGGGAAAGGATCATGTAGACAAGCATTATTCAGCTTCCTAATATTTATGCAAATCTTGATCTCACCTGTCTTCTTATCTTGCACTACCATCGGGCTAATCCACTCTGACTCCTCAACAGGTTCAATAATCCCTGCTTCCAGCATTCTGTCGAGCTCAATCTTTACTTTTTTCTTCTATTTCAGGTTCAATCTGTAGGGTCTTTGCTTGACTGGCTTCACATATGGTTTCAAAGGTATTCTCATCTCTCCCATAGGTCCTTTGATTCCCTTCATATCAGTGAACTTGGTTGGGAACAAGTCCTAATACTCGTGCAATAATTCTATGATTTTGTCAGTGGTAGCAGCGTCCCAGTAATATTCGATATTGGCAAGCTTTGGTGTATCCTCTGTCCCGATATTGACTTTATTTATCTTTATCGGCTATCAAATGAATGGAAGTTCAACTCCTGGTCCTTCCACATCTCTCCGACCTTCTATTTTTGTGATATTCACCTTCCTTGGATCATTGTTTTCATCGGCATTAATGTTGTAGCAGATCTACAGTTTCTAGAGGGGCACAGTCCACTCATCCTCTTATTGCTCCAAAGGGAGGCCAGATGCCTCCTTAAATACTTTATGTCTCACCATATGTAGTGCTTGATCTACTGAAGGAAATTCACTTTCAAACAAAAAGGTGGTTATTAAATTCTGGATCATACCTTTCCATTCTGAAGTGACGAGGCACAACTCTTCTTAAAGATACCAGTTAATCGGGGTGGTATCCAATGTATTGACGAATCTGTGTACCCATTTTTCTCTAGGAATGTCACTCCATGCCTCTTCACAGCTTCGTACATGGTCCTTTGGGCAGCTTCAACCTGTGTACCTTGCTTCGTAGCTTCCTACTTGTGCTGAAAACTGCGTTGTCATCAAAGTTCAACATTGTGTCCAGTCTATGATGTTTACCTTGTGTGTTCCCCACCATCTTCCTGGTGTGGCCTTCATGGCCTCATCCATTTCCAACATCCTCGGTTGTGTTGGTACACTTGTCTCAAATTCTGATAAGAAGTTCTCTAAAGGGTCCATCGCATCAAATGTGGGTAGATTACTCATTGTTGTGCCAATATAATGAAATTCTCTGGTTAGCCTAGCACATCTTCTTGTAGATACTTCGTACATCTGGTTCTGCCAGTTCTCTAGCGCTTCTTCTGAGTCGGATGAACATGTGTTGTCACTTCGCCATCTCAGATTTCTGTCAGCTATAGGGTTGATATAATCCTATTGTCTGGCTGTTAATTTGTAGATGTTTTCTAGTTCAAATGTGTGGTCTTCTTCTATGATAGGCTTTGTATATCGGGGACCCTCATCTGGATCTAAAGGTGCAATGACCCTAAGGCCAGCTTTCTCAAATGTCATGCATATTTTCTTTAGATCAACAACAGTAGAATTGTCAAAGGCCCAATCAATTCCTAATAATGCAGGGTAAGGGAAACTATCATCAACAATTTCAATTACCTCAAGATCTGCAAAGGTTCTTATTCCATCAATGTCCACTAGGACATGCTCTAATCGTCCAAATGGGCTAACAACTTGTTGATTAGACATGTGAAGCCTGATAGGGGAATATATCAGCTCGGGTTTTCCCATCAGTGCCCAAGTCTGCTTCGTCATGACATTGACCTCTGACCCTAAGTCGAGGACCACATAGTTTATCTCATACTCTCCTATCTGAGCATTCAACTGTAATTCTTTATTTGTCGTTCTCCTTTTTCCAATTTGGTGCACTGCCCTATTTAGTAAGGGGTCTATCTTTCCTAGCTAATACTACTTGATTAAACCTTGTAATTCTTGTACAATGCCTTTATCTTGAATCAACTTAACACAAGTGTACAAAAATTCCATGAGTTTGCTTACCTCTTTCCCTTCTATTGGTGATGCAGACAGATCAAATGCCTGAGGCATGCCATATTCTTTGATTTTTGGTTGTCTCTTTGATGAACATCCTTGATCTCCTTTGAACTCTTTTCTTGCCTCCTCGAATATCTATCTTTCTTTCTTAGCATCGAACATTGGGGTATTTTCTGTAGCTTTCTTGACTTCGTGGTCGTTTTTAGTCTTTCCTTGGGCTGCTCTGTCTTCTCCTGTAGCAGTGCATCCTCAAGTGATACCACTCACTCTAGGATATGCTCCGCGAGGTTCAGCATATATCAGTTGTACTTGTGGTTTTTGTTTAGGTCCTCGTATTTCCTGAAGTTTAGCCAACAACACAAGGCATTCCTCTATGGCATGCTCAAAGGAGTTATCGTAACTACAGGTTGTGCAAGGATTCTGAAAATCCCTTGCTAAATGTCCTGGCTGCACGCATTTGTAACAGATTATTTGTCCTCGACCTCAGCCCATACCTCCTCCTCGTCCTCATCCTTTGTAGCCACCGCAAGGAGTGAAATTTCCTCTCCCCAGAGAGTTGTACTGCGGAGTGTTTCCTTCTTGTTGTACTTCACCTTGAATCTTGTATATGTCTCTCAACCTTTCATGCATGAGATCATAAGCTATACAATATCGATCATCATGCCCCACTAATTTATAGAATGTACAATACAATTTTGTGGGTGTCTGAACATACTTCTGCATGTAGTATCACTCACCTGGGTGATGCCTATTTCTACATACATCGCACCAGGGTAGGTTAACTTGCTTTAAGGGGATCAGTGCCCCTAATTCCAAGTACTCATGAAATAAGGGGCAGTTTTCCTTATCATGGCCTTCAGATCTGCATCTTACACACCAGATATCTTCCCTTTTGTCTTTTCCCTTATCTTTCTTCATATCCTCAACCTGTAAAGACAAACTAGTTAGCTGGCTCGTGATCTGGCTAATGCCTGAGCTAGATTCTCCCATCAGTGTTGATTCAAGCTTCATGGTGATCTCCAAATCTTCTGCCTGAGATGCAATCTTCTACTCCATTAGAGGGACTCTTATGTGTGGTAACAATGCAATGATGAACCATTCTTTGTTCTGTTCATCGGGGATTTGAAAAGTTAATTGGCTTGTCAGGGTCTTGAATCTTTGGTCGAACTCCCAAATAGGTTCTGCTACCTTTTGTTTAATATATTTTAGTTCTGTAATACAATGTGACTCTAACTTAGGTTTCTTAAACTCTACAATCAACACATTCTTTATCTCATTCAAGGGTTTAGGCTGTGCCAGTCCTTGGACAAGTTTCATGTACTAGCTCAATGTGTGGTCCCTTAACGTAGTGCTGAACTGGGTTCTCTTGATGGATTCATCGGTGATACTTTTAATATTCCATATGGCTTCACACAGAAACCAGTGTTGATCTGGATCTTCATATCAAACTCCTCTAAAGATAGGGAGTCTCATTTCATCTTCCATAGACCTAACTAGGGTTCTTGTCTGAGTAGATGTTGAGCTACTAGTAACAGTACTCTGAAGACTCTAGTGGTTCTATCTATTCTAATTGCTAAGTATTGTTGGGACAACAGGAGGATTAACATTACTTACTTTAGTATTCCACGTAGTTCCTGAGGTTTCTGGCTCACTTTGGCGCAGTTCTTCATCTTCCCCTTCTTCTGTTCTGGTGGGCTCTGGATGCTCTTCGTCAATTAGATCTACCTCTTCTCCGTAGTTTTGCTTAAACAAGTTCTCAAGGTGAACTCCTCGAAATACTTTCCCATTGCGCATATGTCATTCTTCTGTGTCATTGTCGCTGTCTGATATCTTGAACATTAGCCTTTTTAGGTCCGACCAGTCTACTGTATCTTCAATATGTGGTTTTCATGCAAGAGGATCTTGATTCTTAGCTTCAAGAAGTGCAAAAATTTTCCTTTGGGTCCTTTGAAAAAGTATCTCTCTGCTTGACTATACGATTATGCTTTGTCAACAAAAAACTCGGTGATAAACCCTCCAATGGTACTATCAAACCAGTGATATACTGCCCTGGACACATCGTTGTTGACTCTCTTGACCTTTTGGATCAAAGTTGGTGTCCAAACCATAGGAGGTCTAGATCTGATTTCAAACTGTGTGTCAGCTAACCTAGCCAACCACTCATGTAGGTCCTGATGGATTCCTCCAAAGAAGATCTCGTGAGTGTCGATGAAGATGTGCCTTTGTAGCCAATCTTCAGTAGTCAGTTTAGGGTTCTTGTTCTGGGCTTCAGCGAAGTCCTTCTCTTGATCCTCTATCCACTTCTGGATCTCTGTCTTCGATGGGAACCACCTTGACATTCCCTTAAAAATATTCCTATCGCAGCAACAAAACCATTTGTTGGCACAGGGGCAGACCTAGGGTTCAGCTCCAAGAGCACACCAACAAGCCCTAACTACTAGCCCTTTTGGCAGCACCTCTGAAGTAGATGCAGTCTCACCCGAAGCATCTATGAGGGGGTTACAGGACAGAGATGTCTAAAACTAGGGGAATATCAAGTGGTTCTTATTACAACAACAACACAACATGCATCTATCATTCAAATAGCTAGATCTATCCTTCACAGCTATAGATCTGATCTAATACAATAATGCAGATAACAATATAACAATGACAGAGCTCAAAGCATCAATCACACACATAACAACAGATGTATGCGGTTCACCCTCTCTCTAGGGCTATGTCCACAGAACTGTTCTTATGATATATTAAGATAAAGCTTACAATTATGATCTGCGCTCTTGGCCTGCAGATCCTCTCTCTCCTTCTCTCTTTCTCTCCCCCCTCATGCGCACCCAACTGCAGGACTTGATCTTCGCACCCAACTGAAGATCTTACAATACCAGAAGGCTCTCTCTCTCAACACTTCTCTCACCCTTAATACAATATTATCCTAATGAATAGTGATCAATAACAAGGCTCAACTACAATACCGACCTGACCTAGGTCCTTTCGACCTCTATTTATACATTAAAATCCCTTACCGATAGCCTCAAGTCGAAACCTAGGTGTTAAAACCCTAATTACCAAAACCCTAGGTGTCTAAAACCCTAGGTCGGCTTGACCTACTTTTTCCAAGATTCACCAGCCTGTCTTTCCTTCTTCATCTTGCGGTGCTCCAAAGCATCCAATGCTAGATTTTTTCACTTCCTGAGTCATCCTCGGTCCATCTTCCTTGATGATCTGTCATCCTCGATCTCCTCATCCAACGACTTTCTTTTTCTCACTTCGCTCCATATTTTTTGTTCTTTTGCTCACTTCGACCCAATGACAGTCATTGTGTCTCCCCCGAAGCTCACTTTTTACCTTTTCTTCCTTGTTCTTCGCTTCCTTCCATAACCAAGGGCCAACAATCACCATGAAACGTGGAAAAGTCAGGTATTGACACCTAGACCTCCCAGGTGTACTGCTATGATGTACATGTTAGCATAGAATTCTCACTTGATCCATCCAAGTGTTGTCACATGTACATTGTCCATTGGTTGGGTGACATCATCTCAGAATCTTTGGACATTGGGACATCGACCATCGGATGATCGGCCCTTCCATATTTTTCATATCCCAACAACACCCAACCCAATATTAGAGGACACATACGACACATGGAACTACCACCATCGTCCATCCACCAAGACACACAAACCTACCAATCTACATGTTGGCATGACACATGGTATTCGAGCACTCGACAAGTGGCAACAGAATCTCCCGTATCTGTGTTCAGATATTCGAGATAAACATCACAATTGACACCGTCACAATGTGACATGTGGCATCAACGTGGAATTCTCTTTGTATGACATGTCATGATATGTGGAATCCCCACCATGGGGCACATCACCATTGGGTATCACATATCAGGACTCTCCCTGACGTTCTGTAAACTTTGAAAACCCCCAATGCCCGACATCCCATCTGACCATCCATTGGAGGAACGAGATCAAAGATCAATCATCTACGCATGTGGACAAATAGAAGATTCATTAAAAAAAAAGGTTATTTTTTGTGTTGCAACCATGGGACACATTTCATGATTTGGTCATAGCAGCCATCGGAAAACCAGCACTTAACAACTTCATACAAAACAAAATATTTGCTAGTCTCGGGTTCGATTAATTTTTTTATCAATGGATATTTGAAAATTTTCCATAAAAGGAAAGGCAATGGATCTAACACGTGGAATAGTGCTCCTGGCTACCAGACCATCTAGACATTATACTCATTACCAACAGGGATCTCCCATTATTCCACCAATCCAGTATCCATACTACGCATTATTATTTATTGTTTCCCAATAATACCCTATGATCAACAATTGGCATTCAAGTATTCAACGATCCAATGGACATAATTTCTAGTGCACTTAAAAAGAAAATTCGACAGCTAAATATGCTCTCTTTGGACAGGTGAAATTTAAGATAGTCATAACTGTCTTTCCCCCATTACAACTATGTCATGACTTTATGGAAATTTAATGAAATTTAATGAAGAAATTGGTGCCAATATTTAACGCATTTATCTTGTGAAATATTTGCATAAATGGACTAAGGGATAGTTCAATATTTAACGCATTTATGTCATTGCTTAAATCCATGTCTTAATTTAGACAATTTTCTGTGAGCTTGGCTCTAATGGGTTAGTATCAGAACCTGTTTTCTATTATTTTATTTTAAATAGAACTGTTAGTTGTTTCTTTTAAAAAAAACTCACACTTTGTCGATTACTTACAGGAATTTGCAGAGAAAAATGACTCTGAAAAGAAAAGAGAAACAACCAACCGACAATGAATATGACACTGAAAATAACCCAAATTCATCATTCTTCTTTGATACTACATTCAAGACTGGCATGAGAAACAATATGGAGTGGAGAAAAATTTACGAATTCTTCCAACAAGGAGATTTTAGTGACGAAAATGAGTCAGATGTCGATGATTTGGTCGATATTGAAGCATCACAACTTCACAAAATTTCTTCTAGGCCAACAATTGTACCCTATTATGACATGGTATGATGGATAATCTCCCATACTGATATCTCTACATGTATTGTTGTTAATTCATCACGCCAAGTTATTGGTTCCTTTATACCTAACGATATTATTAATATGTATAAGTTAAGCCAACCCACAATCCAGCTTGATGACAATTTCATCAACGAATTCATAAACGAAAAAGTCGAAAAGGAAGAAACGAAAATGGCCCATTTGATTAGAGAATGGTGGTTTGAACCTGATTCTTTCAAAGTAATAGGTGACAAAATGTATCATGTTACTAGACTGAAGAAATCCCCAATGTTAGTTTCCATAATGATTTGTCATCTATATGGTGATAAAAATCCCTCCAGATTCAAGTTGGCTTGGGTCCCTATAATCCATGAAGTTCTTGCAAGCAAGATTTTCAATTGGGCCCATATACTTTCTACCAATATTAAACAAGAAGTGCAAAAGTATCAACAATATCCTCTAGGATACTACACAAAGTTTTTTTATGTTTGCCTACTTGGTAGATTCCATCTGTGCAATGACCCCTTTCCCTCTTTTATCTTGGAACTGGTCTCCTGTCGAGGAACCAATTCACTTTTACTATTCTAAACTGTGGGAAATCAATTGCAAAAATAATTTCTATGATATCTGTAATTTTTTCATGATCCCATTGCATCTGCTTTTAAAAAACCTTCCAGCCCCAAGATTCAGTCAAGAAGCTATCAATTCCATAAAAAAAATAGGTGATTAGTTTATAGATGAAGAATTTTCATACATTAGAATATTTGGCTATGAAGGGCCCCCTCATCTCTTGCTCAGATATGTCCTAGAAAATCTAGCATTAAAATAAATTGCATACTGGATTGTCATTGTCGTCATTACAGTCACTTTGGATAAAAATTCAAAAAAAAAATGGCATGATTTCTCGATTTCACTGGGTATTTATACCTTGTCAAATCCAAAACATGCTCAAAAGGAGCTTGAGTCACTGGATCGAACCTAGATGGCACATGGAAACTTTAAGAGACATGATCTAACAAAGGTTTTCAAAAAACATTATGCTATGGTGAAAATCAAAACATATATTCATGAACAAAGACCTTTTCACCTTGTTTTTTAGGGGGCAATGCACTTCCATGAAGTAAGACAAAGAATTGATTCCATAAGAAATAGTGATAATTTCTTGCACTTTATTGAATGGAAAGTTAATAGAAAGAAATATTTCCTTAAGGAAAAGAACATAATATAGGGAATTGTATAAGTTGAGGAAACTGAAGGAGAGGATAAAAATGAAACAAAAACAGAAGTTCACAAATCCTCACAAGAAAATATTTTACCAAGAAAAGAAGACTCAAGCACAGGAAATACCTAGACTCCTGAAAAACTAACTGAGACAAACACAAAGATGAACACCATCATAGACATCAACTTTTCCCAAAAAAAACTTGTCCACATTACTAATCCTATCAACACTACTCCCATAACCTCAATTCCAGGAAGTCAGGTTACCAGTTCTTTCAATCTTGACAACATTTATCATGTGGAAGATGTTGTTCTATCTTTAGACAATTTTGTCTTTGATGACAAAACCAAAACTATAGAAAAGAAAAGGTCCAAAAAGAGAAAAATGAACCACCATGAAGAAATCACACAAGAAGTAAGTCAATTATGGAATGTTGCACTTTTTAACGATGAATAATTTGCAGAGGAAGTTGCTAATTGGGGGAATTTTCCATTGCCAATAAATGGTCTGTTATGATATTAACCAACCAACTACGGAAAGAGAATAATATAGTAAAGGAACTTGTCGAACAACAAATGATACAAGAACACAATTGGCAACAAAAACATGAAACTCAAGTCAAGTCCATCAAAAAAGAAAACAATATTTCTCAAAATATCATTGCAGAGTTGATAGCAAAAATAGATGCAATTAAAATTGAACATGATAGAGACTTGGCCACATTTGTTGCATAAAAAGAGAAAATCAATAAATACTATGAGAACCAGATAGATACCTTGACCACTCAACTAGAAGATTCCAAAATAAATAATGAAAGTTCAAAAACCCTAAGAAAAGAAGCAATAGAGCTTAATGCTAAATTATCATCTTCACAATTATTGTTCTATTCAAGATTGTATCTGATTAAAGAACAACATGAACAAATCCTTCACTTTTTTGTTGAGTCCCAGTCACAATGTAAAAAGAAAAAACATCTACAGGCTATTTTTGATAATTTGAAATTATGGGAGGCACACAACACCACTTTACCACCATGATACACTAAAATGTGTTAAGAAGAAAAAATCCAAACG
>ML827389.1:5023-34887 GCA_009831015.1 Picea engelmannii | reverse complement strand
CTAACTTGGATTCCCACACATGATAATGATCGACCAGATCTCTAGAATTCTACATGACATCCTTGTATAACTCTAAAGAACAAAAAAACAGGATCCAATAAAAGATATCCTTATCTTTGTCCACTAAATCCTCCTCCTTGGAATTTAATTTTCTCTTAATTTTACTCTGTTGGAAAAAATCCATTTTAATAGTAACGAAAAAAAGAAACAGTTAATCCAGTTCAAGTTACCTGTAGAAAAACTTTGTTCACAAAGGAATTGGCCCACAATGTTGTTTCTCTATCTTGTGGAGCGCTTGAAATCTTCGTAAACCCCAGACAAATGACAACTTTTCATCTATACCCTCTTTTATTTAATGAACTTTGGATACATCACAGTTCATAATTTTCGCCAACTATCCGTGTATGGGACACTTGTTCAAGCCATGACAATTAATCTAATCACACACCAAGACACCTGTGAAACCACACCGTTGGCCTGCTTATACCTTCAAACAACAATGCACGATCCCATGGCACAACTTCCACCCTGACACATGGAATTTTCATTACTCTTATGCTGATTGAAACCATGTCTATGAACATTTCCCATATCCTGGATGTTAGCCTACCAATGAATCGGGACCTCAGCCAACGCCGCTACTGGCCTACCAGAGACTAGCCTTCCAAGCACAATCTTTCACACATACATACCAATACCACGTGATTCCAATATCCTGACATATTCAACTCCCCAGACACAAGCAATGTGGGCCAACGCCGCTACCGGCCACCAGGGAGATCCTTTTCGAGCATGATGTTACACACATACATACCAATACCAAACAATTTTGATATCCCGACATAGTCAACTCCCAAGACACCATTCAATTTTTAAGTTCATGGAACATTTACATTATGCTACAATATGTGCAATGCAAACCAATGTTTTCACAAAATATTTCTTATTTTTATTGGTTTCTTATGGAATATCGACAGGGACTTTGCCACTGCCGTGGCACTTGTTAAATAAAGCAAGCCATTGTGATCATAATGGTAACATTATTTGCACACCAAATGTTAAACATATTAGTCATCGATTAATTATCGAAAAAAATTGTCGTTCAATTAATATTGTTAGACTTCTTGTTGTATTTTTGCTATATGTTGATGGTATTATAATTATTGATGATTTTTTTAGTAAATTATGAATTTATCATTAATATCAATAAAATCAAGATTATGATAATCAAATTTAATAAAAATATATATTCTTTGAAATTTATATAGTGATATTATTTTTATAGAAGTTCAATTTTACAAATACTTACAAGTCCATTTCCATTTCCATTTAAAATGGAAATACAACATTGAGAAAAGAATTACTAAAAAAAGGCAAAAATGTTGAACTCCCACATTGGAATAAGAAAAAAAATCAACACTTTAGTTATCTCAATTATTCTTTACCGTTGTGAAATTTGGGAAATGTTAGATAATATATTGCACATAACACAAGGCCCCAAGAAACAAAAGTCCATCCAAACCTTAGAAATACATCTCAAAAGAACTAAGATAGAAAACCAATGTTTTACAAAATACATAAAACCATTGGAATAAGTTCAATCTTGAGAAGTGAGGGGATCATCTTTGGAAAAGGGAGAGATAAAAAAGAAAACACATTGATTGAGGAAATGAACTTTTGGGAAAAGATAGTAGGAACTCAACTAGGGGAGGTCAAGGAAAAGCAATATTGTTACACCTAGGGAGGTGAGGTCTCTTATCCTAGAAGAAAATGAGTGAACAATTAAAGTCATGAGCATTATAATCAAAGGAGTGAATGAAAAAAATTAGGATGAAGACAAAACAAGGACAACAATATGCTTCTTAAGAGATATCATGGAGTGGGTAGGGCCAATACAAAAAATAGAAAGGGTGGGAAAATGGCAATGTCAAGAAGGTAGAGAAAGAGTATTGAAAGTCACACTAAAAACTTTTGTGTGAAATAATTTGAATGGTTCTGCATGGTTCATTGATGAGGACCTCACACTTATCCAAAAAGAGGAAAGAATGAAAGGGTGTAACTTAATGAAGGAACCAAGGAACCAAGGAAAATGGGTTGTTCCTTCAAATGAGAAATCCAATATTGATGAATTTATAGGTACAATTAAAAAATAGGGAGACAATGCCCACATGACCTACATTTATTATACCATGGTATTTTTCAAGAGTATACCCTCCTCAAAATCAATTTCCTCTCTAATAGTTCTAGGATCATCTTCAATAGAAAATAAAACAAAAATCAGGCAGACTATACCTTTATGTTTTCCTTCTTACATGTATAGATCCCCTTGTGATCGAGGTCTATGATTCCTCATCAATTAATTCACTAGACTCATATTCATTTATTGAGTAATATTCTCTATTCTCCATCTCAAACTATATTTTCTCTAGTTCTACTTCTCTTGGTTCATCTTCATGCTTATGAGTACTTTTAAATTCTCTAAAGATGACATCTTGACTATAAATAGTCTTCTTATTATTGATTTCCAAAGTTTGTTTCATTTTACTCCATCTTTATAACCAATGAGGATACATTTCTCTACTTTATTATCCAACTTGACCATTTTCTCCATTGGAACATGCACATAAGCATCACAACTAAAAATTCAAAGATGTTAAAAAGAGGGTTTCTTACAATCCATTCCTTTTGAGTAATTTTATCAACCAATGTTGATGTAGGTGATTGATTGATCAGATAACATGAAGTATTTACTACCTTTGCCGAGAATTTTTGTTCTATGCATGCACCACTAGGCATACTTCTTGCATTTTCCATAAGTGTCTTATCCATCCTTTCTGCAACTCCATTTTGTTGAGGTGTGTATGGAGTTTTTATCTTTCCATGCTATTCTAAAGTGTTTACATAATGACACAAAATCTTTCCCATATAAATCTCCTCCATTAAAAGTCCTAAACAATTCTCTTTTCTTCTCTCTATAGTTTTCTACAAGATCTTAAACTCTTTGAATTTTTGAAAACCTTAGATTTCTTCTTCAAGAAATTCAACCATATAGATATCATGTTTTCCTAGAGAAATCATATATAAATGAGACATAATACAAATATCCTCTTAGATATGGAATAGGTTGAGGTCCAACCGCATCAATGTATATCGAATCTAGGATCCATTTTTCCCTTGTAGCACTAGATGGGAATCTCACCCGATTTTGTTTAAACCATATACACAATGTTCATAGAAATGAAAATCTAAAGAAAAATCAGGGATACCTTCAACCATACCTTTACTATGAAAAACACGAATGCATCATGATGATAACTATGAAAAAAGATGAAGAAACTATGCATGTAGGTGTTATATCTAATATATTTACACCAAGGTTGTAAAGTCCATATCTAGTCAGATGGTGTAACCTTCCTTTGTTTCATGGTTAGGAAGGCTCCATTCCTATAGAAGGGAATATATTTTAACTAAGTCATTTGTCTAGGAAACCAACAATACTAGTTGAATAACTTGTTAAAGCTTAATTCTTTTTTCAAGATCTAAGACTTATGAATATGATACTTCCAAAGGGTATCCCTTATACATGAAAGTATTTTGGAATGTAACATTGTATTTCATTGGTTGGAACACCTTTATCAATTTTTTCCACTTGTATCGTTTTTGTCTATACTACTACCATTTTGTCCACCAAAAGTGGAAATTATCTTGTGCTTGTGTAAGCCTACAATCTTAATGAATACTAGATTATATTATAATAGATGAAAATGTTGATTGGAAAAGGTTTTTCATTTTATTTAGTATATTCAATATATTGATCATGGCATTGGGGAGAATAAAGATGATGGAGAAAAAAAAAGGGAGGAGGGGGGTGATAAATCCAAAGGCCATGGTGAGGAAAAGAAGGGTGAATGTAACAAAAAATAATTCTATGTTCCTAGATATTCCATTGAGTTTGTCTTATCAATCCCACAAAACTTGGAAAATAAGTTGATAGGGAAGAATTCTATTCACAGAAAGAGGAAAAAATAGATGGCCTCTAATTTTGATTTCCTTTTGTTTGCCATTTTTTCCAGCGCTTTCTCTTCTACTACTACTATGTTATCCACCATTTTCTCTTCTTCTTCCTAGTTTTCAAACTTATCTACCTCCTCTGCCTTATCTCTATATAAACTAAAGGTGTGTATTTTGTACTGCAAATATGGATTTCTTATAAGATCCCTATTCATGTTGTTGTTTTGGCACATTCTATAAGTAACAACAATGGTTCCAATCACAATATTCAACAACATGAATAGAATAATTATAGTGAAATAGTTGAGCATAGAAACCCACGTATGAGGCACAAATTCCATAATTATCCCTAGCATGATTTCTACTTTGCAATATATAAACAATAAGAAAAATAAAACTTTCTTGGCTTGGATTATACATTCTACAAATCCCCTCTAGCTAAAAAAACAAATTGTATAACTTGATTTAATCCTTACATTTTCATCCTTGTTTTCTCTTCTTTTACTACTACATTACCTACCACTTTCTCTTATTCTTCCTGATTTTCAAACTCAGCTACATCCTTGACCTCATATCTATACTCTTATGTGGAACATAATACATATATTAGACTTTATGGACTCAAAGGAAAACCTCATATCCTCCCAAAATTTGTTTTTGATCGATTTTTCTTGAATGGGGTAAAATATGGTCAGATGTATTTGATAGAAAGAAAAATAACTAGTTTATCTCCGCCCCTTTCAATATTGTAATAAATTTGATTTAAATTTCTTAGGGTTTCAATTCTTTTGATCTAAAAGAGGATGAGGTTGTGAAGGGTTTTGACACCTAAGGAACTTTCAAACCCATTTAATTTCAATTGGAGACAACACTTGCTTCCTGAAGAAGAGGAATAGGTAGAAGTGATGGGGACAATGAAGATTGTGACATGGAAGTAGATATAGGTGCTAAATTTCTTTCCCCCACATGAAAAAATATTCTCAAAATTAAATATTTCATCTTACCCAATGATATCCATACTTTAGTCAGTTATAATACTCAATCAAAAAGGAAGATTCTTGAATAAAATAGAAATTGGGAAGTTATTGATGAGCCTAGACACAAGGGAAAACATAGGTGTAATCCCATATCCTATGATATATGGGGGTTAATTTCTCAATTGTCCAAGAAGACATCAACCCATCTTATAAATTGATTTTCTCTACCACTCAGTGGAAATGGAAGGAAGAACATCATTGGAGCAATTTATGAAGATGGTAATGGGGGCAATCTCCATAAAAATAAGCAAGAAATTGGACAATTTCGAAGACAATTTTGTCACTTTACATCATAAATAACCCACTTTTGAAGACAATTTTGTCACTTTAAATCATACAAGTTACAATAATGAGTTGAAAAAACTCCAGATAAGTAAGGTCAGGGTTGAATGAAAAATAATTTTAGAATACCAAAATGTTGTTGTAGACACCAAAGTATTAAGACATATTGGAGCTTTGAAAATGCACCAACAACTTGTGATATTTTAGAACATTTTGTAAACAAGCAACAGAAAGAAAACCTTACGTTGAAAACAAGGAATGCTAAATTGGAGGTTGCCTTGAACCCCAAGCCATTATTCACATAGCCACTTACCTTTAGAGGGCCCAATTATAATTCTGAAGAAACATCCAAGAAATAATCAAAATCTAAAGGAACTCGAGAACTATTGATGGGAGTCCATAAGACTCTTGTTGTTACCATTGAAGAAATAATGGTTTTATTCTTTGAATTGTGGGATATAATCGATAGATATTTTATACTTTTCTAAAGGGTTCATTCTTTAATGAAATTCTTCAATGTTGAGTTGCAAAAAGGTGTCTCTTTTAATGATTTTTTTTTTTTTTATACATTTGTTATAAAGTTCAATGATACGAGTGAACAAAAAATAAAAAAAGAGAACCTACCATCCAATAATAGATTGAAGAAAATTCATCATAGATGGGATTGCATATTTTGAAGGACATAATGAAGAACAAGAAGACAAAGAATTGGTGGAAAGGAACAAACCAAAATCATCAATCACTTATTATTCATATGATAGTACAATATATAGTATATCCATATAATAACCACCTTTAACAGTCCACACAACTAAAAAAATGTTACTTAGGAAAATGGATATATGCCAAGATAAATATAAGGTGGTTTAGGACTTAATTATTAAGAGAAAAATTCTAGCAATGCCCCTGTTAATCACAAGTCCATACAAATATATGATCTAAGAAACAAATGCTAGTGCAAAAGATAATAATATATCCAAGGCTTCAACCTGGTACTCATGGTTTGAAACCTCTTGAGTGTCAATGAATATTCACCTAAAAAAAAACAAAAGTGGATGATGAATACTAAGTGTAGAAAAAATTACTATGCAACAAATGAGCCAGATAACATACAAGTGTTTATTGATGTGAGCCCAAAACTAATTAGATGAAGATTCGCCTAAAAAAACAACAAAAAGTGGATGATGAATACTAAGTCTAGAAAAACTTACTATGCAACAAATAAGCTAAATAACCTATAAGTGTTTAATGATGTGAACCCAAAACCAATGAGAGGAAAACATTAATGTGAAGTGAATTGGTTGCAAGTCCAACACATCCCAAATCATGAAAATGCATGAAAATCCAATGTGCCAAGAAAAAATGCAGAAGAATCATATATCCTATGTAATATCCAAACACCATCCATGTGAAGTCCAAATACTATCAAGTGAACAATTATGTTCACAAAACTTCTCTTGAAAAAATGATACATAAAAAAACTATCAATAATATAGCTAATAGAAAAAAGTGGCAATGGGCATCCCAATCCTAGATCTTCTAAAACCTATGATTGGTTCAACAATAAACGAATCAAAATCTTTCCAAAAATTGTTGAGAAATCAAACAAGTGAACTGTTAGTACTATTCAAATATTGGAACTAAATTATCGATCAAAGTGTCAATCAATCATGCAAGTCACAATTCTACAAGTGATTGAATCCTCGAAGGAAAAAATGTGACAAACCATCTATCCATACCAATATCTTGAAAATCCATCAAAATATCACCAAACTCCTGAAAATCCTCAAAAGGCCAAGTGTTGAACTATCTTGGAAAATATCAGGTCAAACTAACCATTCCAAAACTCTAGTTACTTTATCCATTTCATGTTATCCAAAACTCCATGTGATTGATCAATGTCAACATAATCAAATCATAAATCCATCGTGAACCCATCATAATGTCCTAAATAATTCCTCAATCAATCCTCAATCCATCATAATCATCAAAAAACCAAATTAAAGTCTTCAATCCATTAATCATCCTAAAGAAACCATACTCCTGAAAATCAAAAGTAGACTTCAAAACTTGAAATTTGAAAACCATCATCAATATCTTCCCCCCTTTCAACTAAAATGTGAGAAGTCTCGGGATCTGTAAATAAGAAATATCAATATACCACACCTAAAAGTGGAAAAGGGTAACCTAAATTACTTTGACTAAATTCTATAGAATCAATCTTCAACTCAAAACATGACCTCAATTCATTACTAATCATGTCCTAAAATCATCAATTCCTGAATAAAAAACGCTCACCCTCATCCATTTGTAGATGAAGCCTCTCCTAATAATCATGTATAAAATTGTATATGAATCCAACAATAAAATTGTTCCACTAAGTTGGATTCCAAATTCTAGTGCCAAGTACCTAACCATCCAAAATGTAGCAATTTCTAATTAGTCTTTACTCGTGTTTGACACCTTTCTGAAAGGTGATTTCTTTTCCCACATAAACTACATGTGGTAAGATCGAAACAATGCAACTATGCATGGCCAACTTGATAACAATGTTGGCGTCATTTGGGTACTTTATCCAACTCAACCAACTAATTATTATCAATTGCATTTTCATCATCCTTATCATCATGTTCCTCATCATGATCCTCAAGTTCAAGTACTTCATCTAATTTATTAGCATCAATAGTATGCTTTTACAAATCATCATCAAGAAACCCTACACTAAAAAATACAATAGGTTTGGAGTAGTTAGGAATATGAAAGAAGTCAAACTCATTGTTTTCATATCTTAATCCAAATTTGTTCCTCTTGAACTACAACGCTTCTCAAGGTTTGACAATGTCAATTTTTCTATCATTAAATTTATTCTTAGTTTCTTTATCCAATTCATCCATGTCATCTTTAATTGGACGTTGTTTGAAATATTCTTGTTGATTGTCACTAACTGCTAATATAAAATAACTTGTTAAGGATTGAAAAATAGTAGTAAAATGATGAAGTATATATTGATTCTAAATATTCCTTAACTCATCCGTTATTAACTTGTTTTGAATTTGAAGAAAATCTTTTTTTTTTGCATGATGTGCATACAAGTAGTGGCATGACTTAGTGATTTTTTTTTTTCTGATTTGAATAGTTGATTTTTTTGCAATATAAATTAAAGTGTGTAGAAGATTGAACAAGTTTTTGATACTCACCATCTTGATCCAAAAAAGTGCTTCAAATAATAAAAACAATGTGTTGCAACAAAAACTGCCAAGTGTTGCAAACAAAACCTTTAAGTGTAATGAACAAGAAAAACTTCCAATTGTCACAACAAAATCCACCCAGTGATGCAAAAAAAAAACAACAGTGGTGCAATCAAAGAACAAAATGTCACAGCGCCAAATATTGACCAATCATACAAACACCTTCATCATCATAAATATTTGATCCCCCTATTCAATTTTGAGCTAAATCAAAAGACTTCACATTGGCATTTGCAAAGTGAAACACATATGAAAAATTGTAGGACCTTCAATATATCATAAATGCTTCTTGCAACTCCACCCCAAAGTAAGACTCCTAAAAATTCAATGAGAGACTCAAACTCCTAGAAGTGCAATCAAATAATTGATGCAAAAGACATCCAAAGACTTTACAAAAGAAATATTGTAGATGACCTTGTAATGTGAGATACTTCAAAGTTGTGAGAAAAATTTTCTTCAAGTGAAAATGGTTGCTTTCCTCTTATGCTTGTCACCTTAACATTATATTACTTTAATCTTTAGTCTTGTTTCTTTGTACAATTATTTTTACAATACTTTCATCTTTATATTATTTTTTATGTGTGCTTGTTTGCAAAAAAGAGTAATCAGAATGCACCAATACAACCATAATACACCAATTGTAACTAGGTCACACACAAAAAGATCATATGACCCCCTTATTCAATTTTAGGCAGGTCTAGGACATAATATCACAAAATCAATTTTATTGAGTCACTATCCTTAGAGAGCATACAATGTCCACCTTTAACTCCCTACAAATTTTACTCTTGTTATAGATTTGAAACACCCAACCTCCAAGGTGTCAATGAAAACTTAGTACTCCAATTACAAACTACCACCAAAATAAATAATTTGGAAAGAATGAACCCCTTTGCTAATTTGAAATCATATAATCCCTTGATATCTCCATTAAAAAAAAAACAATAGAACATCCTCATATATACTCCCCTTATAATGTCATTATAAAAAAATCTCATTATGACACCATTTACAAAAAAAACCATTCAATATAACACATTTGGTAAATCTTGTTTAACATCATGCGATATAATTCATTTGAAAATGTAGATTTTCATAATTATAGAAGATTTTATGGAAGTAACCTGATTTTTTTAAATGTCCTATAGATCTAAATATTGTAGTATAACTAGTATAACATTTCTTCCTTGTTTTCTTAATATTTTTTCTCCCCTTATGAATCTCCTTTTCACCAAAAAAAAAAAAATATTTAAATCCTATGTCATCATATTTAATTTAATTTTTCTAATTTCCAATCCTTTATTAATTCTTTCCTTTAATTTTATTTTCATATATATCTAATACATTGAATATTGACTTTTCGTTAGAATTTAACAATAAATTTCTTGAGTATATATGTTTCCACAACTAGTCATAATGTTAGATAATTTTCAGGACACAAAGTATGGATGTGGTTTTGAAACACCCAATGTTTCGAGTGGACACTTCACCCAACGTTAGGGACAACTGAATTTATTGTGTTGGAAAAGAGTGATAACATATGTTTTTTAAATAGAAGATTGTTGAGGAAATGGAGGCAATTGAGATAGACTATTCAAAATAGTTCTTGAGATAGAATATTAAAAAGAATATTAAATTAAGATGTTGAGAAAATATAATAAATTATTAAGTTGTTGAGAAAAATATAATATATTATTAAAAGAATAGAAAGTTTGTTAAGAAAATTAATAAAAGATTGAAAGTTGTTAAGAAAGATTAATAATAAAAGGGTAAACTGAAATAATACAATTGTTAATCAACAAAAATAATAATGATAATCAAGGGAAAGAATAGATAGAAAAATAGATTCAAAATAAAAGATTTATTGGTTATTTAATGATAAAGTAATATGAGATAACAATGAAGATAAACAAGAAAATAATTAAAGGAGAAGAGAGAAAAAAGGTATAAGAAGACTTCACGAAAAGGATGAAACCAAGGAAAATAAATAGAATGAGAGTAAATGAATTAAAGTGAAAATAAAAAGAAAGCGTAGAGGAAGAGGAGAATCATGTGACTAAGAACTAAACAAAGGAGCTTAGCGATCAAGGTGATGAATGATGGGTTTCCAGGATTGGCTAAGTTTGTAGCCATCTTCTTGGTTGAAGTTATTAGGATGCTTTTCAATTTCATTAGCTTCCCGAATGAGGCAGGAAGAGTAAAATGGGGTTGAGGCTAGAATTTTGGTCTAGTCAAAGGAAATGAGGTGCTTAGATTTAAAGGAGTGTTCGATGATGGATAATTTAGATATGCGGTTTTGAGTAGTATCAACAATATTCTCTTTAATAAAGAATTTAAAGGATCTACCAGATTGAACAATGTAATATTTTCCACAGGAGCAAGGGATTTGGTAAACTCTTGGGCCAAGCATCAGGTCATATTTTTCTTTAGTAGTTCTAAATAGTTATTTTAAGGTTTTATAGGGTTTGAACAAGGTTTTGATATTCTTCTTAGCCAAGATTTTTGAGATGCGGTCATCAGTGCCTTGGATATAAGGAAGGGAGATGAGGGCACGAGGAGGGGATGAGGTTGAGGGTAATTCTCATTTAGGTTTGCTAGACAAGTGGAAGTCTTGGTTGATTTGGGAAAGAGAGTACCCATTGGACAAGAGGGCCTTGGTTAGGTGGGATTTTTATTTTAATAATATATTATATTTTTCTCAACAACTTAATAATTTATTATATTTTTCTTAACATCTTAATTTACTATTATTTTTAATATTCTATCTGGACGACTCTTTTGAATATTCTATCTCAACAACTAATCTAAATTATTTTTTCATTCAATTTGTTTCGCCTTCCATTCCTAAATAGTCACTTATCAATCCTCTATTTTAAAAACATACCTTGGCACTATTTTCCAACACAATAGCTTCAACTATCTATGATGATGGGTAGAGTGTCCACTCGAAATGTTGAACGTTTCAAAACCACATACATAATTCTTATCCATAAAATTATCTAACAATAAATTTCTTATCCTTTATTTCCTTATTAATATTGAATCTCTTAAAAAATAAATTAATTCATAAAATCCAATTTCTTTTCATTTAATGAATTCCTTTCACTCTTTTTGATATATATATTCCAAGAAAGAAAAAAACTTATATTTCATTAAAAATAAAATATACATATTGTTGTCCTTAAAAGTATTGTCATTAACTATCTTTCTTCTATCCACTCATATCATTACAATATCATAAAAAAAACTCTCCATACTCTTCTTATCAAAAACCATATTCCTATAAAAACTTACATCATCAAAAAAAAAAATAGATTTCATCTTTTCTATACCCCTAAAGACTAAAGGTCATCCCATCGCATGGCTTCCATTCATAAAATTCTTGGAAAGAGAAAACAAATTCAACTGAAAGAAGAGCCTCTTTTGAAAGGTCATCCACCTATGTGTTGAGCTCCATGTATTTGTGAGAAATTGAAAACTATTCCAAAGTAGATAAAAAGTCTTGGATTTGTTTCAGCGGAGGTTGAAGCCTCATAACCTAGATATTTATATGCCCACTCACCCAATCAAATGTAGTCTTTAAATCTCCCATAATTTTTAATTTTCTCAAACTGAGAGTGTCTACCATGAATAACAATGCCCATAGTGTTGAGATCTCCTCCTTCATATTAGTACCTTTTCCGGGTGTGTATCTATTTTTGTATAAGTAAGAAGTCGAAATATAAAGGACCGCCCCTACACCACATGAAGGAGGGTTCCCTTGGGATGCCCCATTGAAATATCCCCAGGGTATAATCTCTTCCACAAGAGGAAATTATATCGACTTTTATTTTGCGATTTTTTACTTCTGACTTCTGCTCCATTGATATTCTAACAATTAAAGTTTCCACAACCTCAGAAGGGGCATGAATATCCTAAAAGATTCTAATATTTCAAGCCCACCAAGTAAAATATAAAATAAAAGAGGAAGAGAGATAAAACCATTTGAGTTCACGTTATCTTTCCACCTTTTCAACCAATCAACAAAATCTCCATCGAGTTCCTGTAACCGAACCTTTAGCCGTGATGAAATTGATTCCCACACTTTCTAAGTGAAAGAACATGAAACAAAAATGTGATGAGCAGGCTTCTCATCCCGCATACACAGTCCCATGTTAACAGTTTATTTTCTAAAGACAACCAACTCATGATTTTTACCTTTTGGGGTGCATGGATTGACCAAATGAAATTCCACCACCATTTATTTTTACCATTAAAATATACTTATTCTAGTACCCAATACCCTAATTTCACTGTGAATTGACCTAAATTTTCATTTCTAGACCACGAAAGAGTGTCCTCCTCCTCCTCTTGTAAGGAAATTAAGTTTGAATACAGAACATTGATGAAATATTCCCATTCCTCTTCTTTTTTACCCTCTAAGTCCATCATCACAACCATTCTCCAAGAGCTTCTTCCAATATGATCCATCTCCCCAAGCCTTTCATACCATAAAGAGAAAATTCCCCAATAGTATAGATCACCAACCAAGTTATCAAATAGTTTGAAACCATCCCCCGAGAAGACCCATGGGTCTTCACCAATCCTAACACTTTTTTCATTTCCCACCCACCACGCCTTCCATTCACCAATCAAAGGAAAGGATTCAACCAAGGATTTCCAGCAGATTGAGCTATTGGAGACCAATTTTCTAGGAGATTTGATCCATTCCATAAAGGACTTTCCTGGAATATACTTAGAAGGCATCACCCTGCCCCATAAAATCTTGTTGTGAATTAACCTCTACATAATTTTTGCAACTAAAGCTCTGCAAAATAAAAAGATGTGTTTAATCCCCTAACCACCTAGATCCTTAGGAATAGAAAGTATCAACCACTTCACAAGAGGGATTCCCCCTTCCTTTTGGACTAGAGAAATGAAAGAAAATATTCATAATCTTGGATAAAATCCCTTTCACTATTTTTACTACAAATTCCAATTATACCAGAATGCTTGAAAGGACCAAGTTTATCATGATCAATCGACCGCCTTTTGAGAGACACTAATTAACCCATAGATCAAATCTCCCTTGAATTCTCTTTATAAGCCACAAGCAATCCTCATATACATAGGAGTTTAGTTTGAGTTTGAATCCTAGATATTTAAGACCAACATCAATACTTTTCCAGGAAAAGGAACGAACCTCATATAGGTATGCAACTTCTTCATCCTGAACTTCACTTAACAACATATTTGACTTATCATAATTTATTTTCATTCCCGTTGAAATGCAAAAAGAATCCAATATTGATTTGATAACTTGAAATTCCTACATATTTCTTGCACCAAAAATAATATCATCGTCAACAAATAGTAAATGTGAAATTATTTATGAATCTGATATTTTGAGCCCTTTGAGAAGACCATTCCTTCGAGAATTCTTGATAAGAAAAATAATCTCCATCAACAACTAAGAGGAACATAAATGGTGACAATGGGAATCCTTGTTGGAGACCCCTAGAGTAATGAAAACAAGGTGAGGGAGAGTTATTTATGAAAACAAAAAAGGAGGGGGATTCAAGACAACTCATAATCCAATTGACAAAAGGCGAGTTCATTCCCATCTAATTCAAGAAAATCCTGACAAAGTTTCAACTGGCCTTATCATACACTTTTGATAGGTCTAATTTCAGGAAAAATGAGGAGAGTTTTTTTGTCTTAATAGAATGTAGGGCCTCCCAAGTGACGACAATATCGTCATGGATTTGTCTCTTAACTAAAAAACCATATTGTTCCTTAGAAATGATTTCTCTTAAGATGGACTTTAGGTAGGAAGCGATGATTTTTGCAATAAGTTTGTAGATCAAATTACAACATGAAATAGGTTTGTAGTCTTCAAAAGTGAAATCCTCCTTCTTCTTTGGAATTAAAGCAAGAAAGGTAGAATTTAAAGAACCCCAAATTTTCCTCGTGATTTGAGATTATCTTTCCACTTTTAGAATGTCATCTTTGAGAAAGTCATAGAAGTTGATGTAAAACTCAGTTGTCAACCCATCAAGGCCTGAGATTTTCCATTTTTAAAATGAAGATAAGGTTGAAAAGATTTCATTTTCATAGATATCTACTTGAAGAGAATTGTTCATTTCATCATTGATGGATTTCAGGAAGAGTTTAATAACATTTAGAATCTCGATGATAGGACATCCATGGGACTATTTGAAGAGGTTTGAAAAGTGTTATTTCCCATATTGAACTATTTCCCCATGCAAAGACCTCACCTAACCATTAATAGATTTTATTTCCTAGATGGTTGGCAACCTAGTTGTGATGGCTTGCATAGTTGTGGAAATATTTGGTATTAGTATCTCCCTCCAATAACCAGGTGGCCCTTCTCTTTAAATGCCACTTGGTTCCTCATAAGAAAATAAGTCTTTCTTCTATTTTAATAAGTTTCCTATATCATCTTATTTGTCTCTATAAATGGTTCCATCCTTCCTATCAATTAACAATGAGCCAATATTTGCCTCCACTTTGTGGAGCTTTGAGGACACTTTCAAATAGAAATAGTTGGCCCATGAGGTAGCTGCATTTTTAATATTGGAGATTTTTTCTGTAAATTATTCCATAAACGATATCCCCTCCATTTCAACCAAAGGGGCCCATGTTGACAACACAATCCTTTGATAATCCTCTTCCTGCAACCATGCATGATTAAATTTCATAGGGGAAGGTGCTTTAGGTCCTTTATTGGCTATCTCCAACAATATAGGAATGTGATCAAATTTTCCCCTTACCACCACCTTTGACTTGAAAATCCACGGGTTTTCAAACATATTTTTAGAAATAAGGAATGAGTCTAACCTTTTGTCCATCGAATCCTTGCCTTTTCACCCATTCCTCCACGTTTGCACCAACTTTGTTGTCTCTATATCTACTAAATGATGTTGTTCGATCTGATGAGAGAAAAAACTACTTTGAGGATATTAGTTGGGGGAGATTCCCCGCACCTCTCTCAAAGAGATGGAGAAATTTAAATCCCCACCCCAAATAGTATTTGAATCATTAAGATACCTCGAGGCACCCAAGCCTTCCCAAAACTTTAACCGATCTACATATGGGCGATACACATTTATCAAACGTAGAAAGGTGTTTTAAAAAGGGTCTTTCAACTCAAACACAATGCCAGAGAGAAATTGGGAAGAGGAAGAAGCTTGAAATAGAGGGCTCCACAACAAAATTAGGCCCCTCAATAAACCTAGAGAATCCTAGATTTAAAAGACTAGTCTTTTAAAAACATGCACAAAGTGATAGTCACCTTTTTACCACTACACATTGTTTCTTTAAGCATGATGAAATCAACCCTATGCTCTTGCACCAACCTCTTTAAAGCATGGAATTTTGGGGCACCCCTACCCCTTTAATGTTAAGGGAGAGAATAATCATTTTGAGACTCTAGCTTGGGATGTCCCTACTCTAGGGGTCAGAACTATGGTTGTTTATTTGTCGTTCCTGATATATTTCATAGATTGAATTTGGGAAAGAGAAATCAGATATCTCCTACTCGCTTGACCCCCATAACCCTTATTCAAGGACAAAATCCCTACACAGAAACCCTCACCACATTTTTTTTATTTAGACCTCAAAAAATAATCCAACATAATGGGGTATTTGTTATTGGAACCTTTAGAACCACCACTCGAGCTATGAGCCTAAGAGGGAGAGATCCCTTTTCTAGAGAGAGACTAAACTCTATATCTAGGGAGAGGGGAAATAGACCCTCATATACAGCTATGTTCCTCCATAGAGGAAAACTTAACCTATGTGTCCCCAACAAAATTGTTAGGAGAGATGAAATCCTTATTGGAGGAAATAGGTGTCGAGCTCGTATTTTGATTGTTTTGTTGTGATGGTTGAATCCTTTTTGCACTGATATTATATATGCTATTGACCATTTTGAAGGAGTTTTCAAAGGATTTTGTATCAATTCATCATGGATTTATACTGAGTATGTGTAATCAATGTTTTACAATGATTTTGAGATAAATTCAGTTCGGTTTGATGTTTATAAGGATCTAATGCATGATCTGTGTGTAATAGGGCGAATTCACAATTCGATCCTCCATCATGTACCTCATCTGAAACTTCATCCACCACCACATCCGGTACGGGATCCGACACTCCATCTGGAACACAATCCAACACTCGAAGCACAGGGGAGTTGGCAGTTGGTATATTGGCGGCATGTGATGGGTGAATCAGTGACCTGGGTTTTGTGCCCCCTCATGACCTCCAGCTACAGAGCTCATGACATCTCAGATTAGGCAGTTATGCTAATCGCTAAGTGACTCGCAAATTTTCTAGAAGCCAAAGTTGTTAGAGCGCATTTAATGGGATTTCCATTTTTAGAGGAGGTCAACCCTTCCAGTGGTCGACCTCTCGAACTATAATTCATCTATAAATACCACTAGCAGTGGAAAGACCACAGACATAATTTTTAAGAAGAAGTTTCATTGTGTAATTCAGACTTATTTTGCAAACTTATGTTCCATACTACATTTTTTAATTAATGACGTAATCGTGTTGATTTGAGCCTATGTTTTGTTGTTGAAGAGTAGCCAAGACCTGTTGGGGGGGACACCAATGGTCTCGGTGACTGTATAGATAGATATATCGTGTGTTTCATTTTCTTAGTTATAATTTACTTTGTTTCTTTGTTATATGTATTTTGTAGTTTTAATTATTTTGCATGTTGATTGTAATCTTATTGTCTAATTCTTCTTTTGCAGATTGTGTATAGGAGCTGGTTATTTGTTATGCTATGTTTCTTATTTCTTAGCAATTGGCCTACACGCTACTAACTTAGATGATGTATTGAAGTTTTGAATTGGTTTCTTCAAATTAAAACATAGTAGTATTTAAACAGAGGATTAGTGTAGACAGAGTTTCTTTTGCAAACTTCAATGGATTAATAGTTGCAAGTTTTCTTAGTTGTAGTCAAGCTCAATTTAATTCTCATTTCAGTTATGTTTTCATAGATCTATTTGGTTTATTAATCTTGTTCTAGTATGTTAGGATAGAAATATATTTTGGGATTATGTTTGTAAAAGAATTCTAGTTTGAAATCTAAGTTTTAATGATAGGATTAGCCCAGTTTAATTTATAAAATCCAAGTTCTAGATTTGAATTGCAATTTTAATTAGAAGATTGGATTTGAATTAAGATTTTTAGTCATAAGTTTATAATTTTGTAAATTTTCTTGAGTTAGTATCAGAGTGTTTTTAATCATTGATGATTGATGCATGAAATTTAGAGATCACATGGATTTTCAGGATACTTAGTGTTGCTTCTATGATGGCAAAGATTTTGTTAGATTGCTTGATTCACACTTTCCATTTCTGTGTAGAATTAAACAATGAATTAATCCCTCTTGTGATATCATTAATAGTTAGATGTTATCGTGATGTTATTTGACATCGAAGACATAATCATCATCTTTGAGTTATCTTTTCTTGTTCTTGCAAATTAAGAATAGTTTTGATTAATTAGAATCTGAATACAGTCCTGATGCTTTTTGATTAAGTAGGTTAAGATTTCTCCTTTGCAAAATAGAAATGATTATGAGTTTTGTTTTAAGAATAGAGTGTACTTGTTGAAATAGTTTTGATAGGTTAGTCATTTGTTTGATTATTTGCTTAAAGATAAAAGATCAAAAGTAATTTACTTCTTGTTGTTCATTAGGTTGAATAGATTAACTTGTTTAAAGTAGGTTATGATTTGCTTCTTTAGAAATAATCCATCAATCCATTGTTTGAAGCTGCTTAGGGTAAATAGTTCAAGCTCATTAATAGGATTTGTTAATTGATAAAAATAAAAGAGCCATTTCTTAAGTAGATTGATCCTTAGATAGACCATCCCCTTAGTTAGCCAATAATTCCATTAGATTTTTTTCCTTGGCTCATACAGTGCCACAACTCTAATTTTACTTACCTCGAGTTGATAATTTAATTGAGGGATTTAGTCCATATAGAATACCCATGATTTTTGGCGTCGTTGTCGGGGACTTGTCTTAAGGTAGGAAATAGTTAGGGAGTAGATCATTTCTGAACCTTATCATTAGTTTGGTGGTGGGGGAACTTTAATACGAGAGGTAAGAACCTGCACATCTGTTATAGCAAGTTCCCTCAAACCCAATGGTAGTTTTTCTTTTTATTTTGCTTTCATGAACAAACCTAGGGACCCAAAGCGCAAATACATTAAACCAAACCAAACCTTTCAACCAAGGTTCCTTCTAATCTTTTTGGAGGAAGGAACACTCCACCCATAAACTCCATAGACCGATACCGAAAATTAGGGGTTTTATCAACCCAAAGAGATAAAGCAGTCTCTGAAGAGACCAAAACAGGGAGCACTATAGAGCAGAATATTGAAGCATCAATAATAGTGGGACAAGAGGCAAGACCACTCGAGCCTTCCGTAGAACCAACCAACACAACCTTTGTTTTTTCACCACCATCAGGAGATCCTAACTTTGTAGACATCATTGACCTTGAACAGGTGAATACTTTGTTTTGTAGTTCATCCAATATAATTGTTTCCCAAGTCGAAACAAAAAATTTGGAACCAATAGTTTCAACCGAATCGAGTAGAGTCCCGAACATCCAAGCAGTAGAAATAGCTTCCCATCAAAGGGATACCTCTCCTAGAAAAGAACCTTGGGATACCTTGTTATATTCAAGGATAAAACCATTTAGGTATTCTCTTTTTGGAAACCAAACCAGTATGGATGATCGGGAGGATCACAACCATGTAAGACATGAGGAGGGAGAAGAAGTTGGAAACCAAATCGAAACCACCTTCGGGTTTCCAATTTTGGATACCACACAGAATGTCAATATGAAGAACATTTCACTCTCGGCACTTCCCACTTTTTACGGTAAAAGAAGTTAAGAACCGGATACCTTCCTATTTGATTTTGACATCTTGTGTAGGGGCTACAATTACTTACAAGATGACCAAAAACTAAAACATTTTCCTGCCACCCTAAAGGATTCTGCACTAAGATGGTTCATGGGGTTGGGGGAGTCCAGTATTAGGTATTGGGAAGGCATGAAAGATATATTTCTTAAGAAATACAAAGACTGTTACAAGTCCAAGGATTCTTGTAATGATATTTTCAAAATCCAACAGTTAGAGGATGAGAATATTAAGGATTATATGGAACAATTTGTGTATATCTCACAGAAATCAAAGTACCATGACCTTCGAGATGATGCTATCAGGGATCTTTTACTTAAAGGGATTTTGGAAGAATACTTAGAGATACTTAACATGATGGCATCAGGTGACATCTCCCATAAACCATTTACCGAAATCTGTGAAATGTGTAGGAATTACTGGAGGAGTAGAGACAAAACAGGGAAGAGTGTTTGGGATCCTTATAGTAGAAACCTAAAAGAAGTTATTGCAGGTGGTGTCACAAGGGTAGAGATAGGGAACCTTTTAGAGAACTTCAAAACATATATCTAAGTACAATAGGTTCCCAGTTAGACACCCTAAAGATAAAAATAAATAGGAGGAGGAAAATGTAGGAATGAGCATATTTTTCCCAAGATGCAGGAGGAAGCATTCCTCAATGAAATCTCCATTAGATAATGTTTCAGTTTTTGGCTTTTGCACTAAAGACCACTCAACTGAAAAGTGCCCATCCTTTCCCTGTTTGTTAGCCATCTACAAAATTCAGGATCCTGTAGAGTCATCTTATGCACCTAGGAGGCCATGGAAGCCTAGGAGTCAGCCTACATACCTGTTTCTATAGCCTCAAGTTCCACCCTATTATCAACAACCAAAATAGTGGAACTCACCCTGTTGGAAAAACTGGTCTACACGGTATCACCATCCTTGGCTTCAAGGATGGAGAGGATGGAATAACCAAGGAAACCCTCAAGCTCCACCTATTCCTATGCCCACTCATCCTTAACCCCAATTTCCACCGAACATCCTGCAGCTTCTACCAGGTTTTGTTCCCCCACCTTTACCTCCTATTCAACAACAAATGCAAAAACACCAGAATGCAAGCTCCCCTAGACTGACATTACTATCAGCACAACCAGTTCCCAATCCCAATAACAAACCCACTCAAATTCTTCACAATGTTAAGATGCAAGCCTTTTCGACTTATGTTATTTCTCTTGTTCCGTGGCAGGAGATTCAACTAAGGTCAGGAAAAGTTATGGACAAGAAGATGCCTTCAATAGTCATCCGGGAAGAAGAAGAAGAGGAAACCCCCAAAAAACCCATGGATGACACTAAGTGGGAAGATGTTATCATTCCTAAGGACCAGGAACCCAAGCTTCCCCAAAATGAAACTTCACAAATTACAAAGGCCCCTCCTTATCCAGAAATATTAGTGATTGATAAACCTACCACTCGACCGGAATTTGACATCTTGAATGAATTGAAGAATATATTTGTCAAAATTACCTTGCTACAAGCCATAAAGGACATTCCAATTTACAGTAAGGTGGTCAAATAATTTTTTATTAAGAATCCAGGAAGGAAGCAGAAGGATCCTCCAACAGTACATTTGATAGGAGAACTCTCTGAGTACATATCATAGCAGCCTAGGGTCGCAAAATATAGGAACCCAAGAAACCTCGTAGTGACCATAACCATTAATGGGTTTCCCATCGGGAACACTCTCATAGACCTAGGGGCAGCCATCAATGTTATGACTGTCACTACCTTGGAGGAATTATAGTTAAAACCTCTTCTTAGACCTAACCCAACTATTTTGGAATTAGCAGATAAGACAAAGGTTATACCTGAAGGAATCCTAGATGAAATCATACTTACATTAGCCTCATGGGAGTACCCAATAGAATTTCTTGTCATTAATTCAAAGGATCCTACCAAATGATATCTTGTTATTTTGGGAAGGCCTTGGTTGGCATAGCCAATGCATGTATTGGTTGTAGAGAAGGAGAAATGACCATCTCAAATGGATTCTCTATACAGAAGCTCACTATATATCCACCAGCTCAACCTATCATGGAAAATATATGGTAGCTTGAATGTCCATATGAGAATGAGGACTGGGAAGAACCCATGCACTTCAGGAGAAAACAACAGAAAATGTACTAAACCAATTTATTTCTGCTATCACGTGTGTTGATTTTCCACAATCTTTTCCCCAATTTGAGTACATGTTTGGGGAAGAATTTCAAGAACAGTTGGACCCATGGATTTTTTCTTCGACATCTTTTATCTTTGAGATAGATGAGTCTGCCACATCTTATACCATGCCCTACGAGATTAGTCCAAGGAAATTTCTACATATAAATTCTGGACTAGATGCAAACCAACAAAAGCAATTAGTAAATGTCCTTAAAGAACAATCAGGGGCATTCACCTGGGAATACACTGACATGAAGGGTATACACCCTGACACATGTATTCATCACATATATACCTAGGGAGAAGTAACACCTGTTAGGCAACCCCGGAGAAGGATGAACCCGACACTCATGGATATAGTAAAAGAGGAGATACAAAAGTTATTGAATGTCAGATTTATTTAACCCATCTCCGACAGTAAATGGGTATCCCCACTTGTAGTGGTTCCAAAGAAAGTAACCAGGAAATGGATCATTTGTGTCAATTTTCGGGAGCTTAGTAAGCCCACTCTGAAGGATTATTTTCCTCTTCCTTTCATTGACCAAGTCTTGGATACCCTGTCAGGAAAGAAATACTTCTCCTTTTTAGATGGATATAGCAGGTACAATAAAATTCTCATAGAACTCGAGGATCAGGATAAGACTACCTTTACTTGTCCTTGGGGCACCTATGCCTATAGGGTCTTACCATTTGGGTTGTGTAATGCTCCTGCCACATTTCAATGAGCGGTACTAGGGATATTTGTTGATATTATTCATGATTGTGTGGAGGTATACATGGACGAATTTACAGTACATGGAAATACTTACCAGGAAGCCCTAGATAATTTAGAAAAAGTCCTTATCAGATGTCAAGAAATGAACCTATCCTTAATTCATTAAAATTTAAAATGTTGTTGACGGAAGGAGTGGTCTTAGGACATCACGCTTCATCTGAAGGGATTAAAGTCAATCCTGCTAATATTGAGTTAATTGTCATACTTCCACCCCCCAAGACTCAAAAAGAGGTGAGAATCTTTCTTGGACTTTCCGGATACTACCAGAGATTTATTGAAAATTTCACAAAGATTGTTGCACCCATGTTTGGATTGTTAATAAAAGATGTTGATTTTCTTTGGACTGAGCAGTGTCAAACCGCCTTTGAAACTTTGAAAGCTAAGTTAACTGTGGTACCAGTTCTTAGGGGAGGCAATTGGGATCTTCCATTACACATATCCATTGATGCCTCCGATATTGCAATAGGATTATTAAGATAGAAAGAACACCATCAGTCCTATGCCATTTATTTTGTGATAAAGAACTTGTCCCATGCCGAGTTAAACTATACAGTTACCAAAAAGGAATTCTTGGAAGTGGTCCATGCTATCAATAATTTTCACCACTACATCACAGGTTACGAAGTATTTGTACATATAGATCACTCTGCCATTATATTTCTTATGAATAAACCCATTACCAATGGTCAAGTGACTAGGTGGCTCCTGTTATTGGAAGAGTTCAATATCATTGTCCTTGACTGACCTGGAAAGGATAATTTGGTAGATGGTTTTATTTCACGCATAAAACATGAGGGTGATGATATTCCCATTGATGATAGTTTCCCAGATGAGCATCTATTTTCCCTCTCTGTAAATATCCCATGGTTTGCATACATGGAAAATTATTTGGCTACTAGGAAGTTACCATCTCATTTGTCACCTCATGAAAAGCGTAGAATTATCACGCAAAGTGCTAACTACTCTTGGGTTGGCCATGAAAATTTTCATACTGGTCCAGACTTTATTATTCGTAGATGTGTCCAAGAAGATAAGATACGAGAAATCCTACGAATTTGTCATGATGGACCATGTGGTGGCCATTTTTCTGACAAACATACAACATATAAGGTGTTACATTCAGGTTACTATTGGCCTAGCATTTTCAAGGATGTTGCCAAATATGTGAGGAGTTGTGATAATTGTCAAAGGATAGGAAGACCCATGTCGGATGATGAAATGCCTTTGCATTCCCAACTTATAATAGAACTTTTTGAGAAATGGGCCCTTGACTTTGTAGGACGAATTTCACCCATGTCTCGTAAGAAAAATTATGTTTTGGTTTGTACAAATTATGTCACCAAGTGGGTAGAAGAAAAATCCCTATTCAGGACTACCAAAAAATCTGTTGTCGAATTCATTTATGAAGACATATTTACCCGCTTTGGTGTTCCTTGTGAAATTTTTATAGACCAAGGCACTCAATTCACTTCCAAGCTGATGAGAGAATTAATGGAGAAATACGGGATCAAACACTGCAAGTCTTCTCCATATCACCCGCAAGATAATGGTCATATAGAGTCCACAAACAAAGATCTATAAGAAATCTTAACCAAGACTGTTCAATTAAACCATCGGGATTAGGATGATAGGCTTCCAGCGACTTTGTGGGCATATCTGACCACCTGGAGAAACACCACTGGGCATACCCCTTATGAGCTAGTGTATGGGAAACAAGTACTTCTACCAATAGAATTCAAAGTAAGGACTTTTCATATTGCTACATAATTTGGATTAAACTTAGATGAGGCTTAGAAACAATGATCCCTACAATTAAACGAGTTGGATGAGATTAGGCAAGATGCTATCCAATGAACAATATTAGTTCAAAACCATAGGAGCAAGTGCCATGACAAGTTTATTAAGAAGAAACACTTCCAACCTGGTGATTGGGCTTTGTTGTTTGACTCCCAATTTAAAACTTTCAAAGGAAAACTTACCACTCGGTCGTTGGGTCCTTATGAGGTAGTCACCATGTATGATAATGGGGATATTAAGATCAAAACAATTGACGATGGATAAGTCTCCTTCATAGTAAATGGACACTGACTCAAAATTTATCACAGACCCATTTCCAAAGAAGATTTTCTACATGTCATGTCAACTGACAAGGCATTAGCCTTAGTAGATGGAGAAGTTTCCCCTTGTTCTTGAATTTTTTCCTGAATTTTCGACTGTACATATGTAAATAATTTGATGTTGATAGAAAATTCTAGAGATTTCTGCAGGTATTTATTTCACCAGGAGTAGACAATTTCAAGGAGACATAAAGGGAAGTATTTTCCTTCAAAAATATTGCTATATTTAAACCTTGTTGTCTGCTAAGCATCAATTGAATAATGACTAGTGGTAATTAGCCACATTTGTTCAAATATTTCCATCTTCTTTTTCTCAAGGCATATTTAATGGCAGTTGATCTTAAACCTCCACCACTAGAGGATATAAGGAAGTGATACCTTGACTATCAAACTTAGAGGTTACTCGTACATTTTCCCCAAGAAACATGAGTAAGTGAGTAAAGTATCTTTATTAAAGAGTAACAAGGAGGTCTGATTAGCGGTTAGCCATGGAAACATCACAATAACTTAAAAAAAAAGTGAGTTGAGCCTAAATATACCTTTCTATTCTTTCCCAATGATACCATCCACTACACACTAAAAATGCTTGATTATACCATATATTTAGATTGGCTATGTCTGCTTAAGTACCCCTTACATCAGGACAATATCTAAGGAATATATAAAGGAGATGCATACTCTAGCATAAATACCATCCCAATCTAAAAAAAAAAATCAAAGTTGTCTCCCCATCTTCTTGCACAAAGAAATCTTTATATTAAAATATTAAAAGATGGTGGGTCAGTCTTTGAGGGTGTAAGAGGCTAACTCGTTGGGATACTTAACAAGTCTTCTGGTAGTGGGTACTGACCTGTGGTATGACTAGGTAAACCCCCCGGAGTACTAAACATTCTTCCTGGCAGCAGGGCATTCTACCTAGCGAGGATAATAATCTGACAAAAAAATAAGAAATTCACAAATCTTAAACTTGTCCTGATGTACGACATTAATTGTAGACAAAGATGACAAGAAGTATGTATGGTTAAGATAAGGTTAATTAACTCCATAAATCTTCCATTGGGAACTAACTTTAAGACTATCTTAAGACTCTCTCGCCTACCTCTTCTTAACTATATGTAGGATTTTCTATCCTACAGGTGGGGCCATATTCTAACCGTCTCGTCAGACCGATATGTGAAATTTGTCTCTACACTTAACAAGATGTAAATCTTAGGCTATTGGGAGAATTGACGGGTTCCCTATAAGTTTTATTGTGAGGTGTCACAATACTTAGGAGTGGGGGAGGGGTTTCAATAGCTGACAAATGAAAAAACTGCCTATCTATAATCCATGAGAAGAAGAAGTAGAATCTTTGTAAAAAAATTGTATATTGTTTTCATGATATGGGATATTATATCAACAATTATTTTTTTATTGAAATGCTAAATTCACTGTGTGTTATAATCCTATTGTACATTTCTTCGACAGACTGCTTAACTATTTTTTACAGACTATTAAAAAAATTCACTACAATTTTTGTTACATGCCTTGAGACAGAGGAACAATTTTTTTATAATGTGCAAGCACGATGATAAGACAAGTAACAGTGGAACACTCGTATCCTGTCATTTCTCCTGTTCACCATGACTGTTAGAAGTTCCCAAGCTAAGAGTTATGGGTAAACATCCATTACAATACGAACAAATTCCATTTTGCACAGGAGTACCATATGGAGTGCCATTTGGAAGACCATATGGGGTGCCATGTGGACGATTGTATGGCGTGCCATATGAAGGATCGGATGAGGTGTGCACACACTGTAAGTGACCACGATTGTAGGTAAACATGGATCGTTTGAATTGATATGCTTGTTCATTAGTAATATGAGATGTATTAAATGACATTTGACAATTAAACTATACAATTTCTAATGCATTTTTATGATCAAATGTCCAAGTCAAAGACTTGGACATTGATCTAATTCTCTCATGATTACAATTTCCCTCAAAGGACACCCTTCGAAATTCAAAATCGATGCATTCATAGTCACACATGGAAATCATGTGTGATGAATTTGCCCATGAATTCAACCGTTTCCACCTTGAGCGCATTAAAAATCGGAGGGTTAGCTCCAATTTCCATTTCACTCATGCATGCTTTCTATGTCGCACTCATCTTCTGCCCAATTCTGCTCATATACCCAATTATGCCCCTCTACTCATCCTCCATGCTGTAACCATGCCTAAATGCTACGAGCCTTCCTCCTATGCCAATCTCCTATCCATTCCTGAATTCACATAGTGTAGGAAGATTTTCCTTCATGCAGGGTGGGGATTGTTCTTGGTCTGTCTGTAGGGCCACGATGACGGCGTTTAACTGCAATTCACCCTTGGTTTCGATGGTAGGATGGCACGCATAGGGTCTCTATCCTTCTTGGTCTATGAGGATTCAATTTCCTCAGCCACAAAAATGCCAAGCGTTGGATATCGCTGGTTCAAGCACCACCAATTGCCATGGCCAAGCTACAATAGAGTTTTTAAACCTAAGTTTCAGAATGTTTCTGGAGCTAAGGGGTACTCCAAAGAATGGATTAAATATGAGATGATTAACCCCCTGATCGTCGTTACTATAGTTATCATTTGTGAAGGTAGATACTATGTTTTCAAAGCTTGTCATTTTCGTGTGTTAGCTCATTTCCAATTTAACAAGCCCCTGAATTTTCCTTTCTACTTCTTGAAAATTCTTGAGAAAATTTCTTCCCAAGTATGAAAGAATGTGGCCAATCCTCATAACAGTCTATTCCACCATGACCTCATCAAATTTCTTGTCATAATCGGGTTGACAAAACAGGGGAAGACATGGGATGAATTCCTCTATCAATTTTCAAACCCCCATCTCACAGTCAATACCAACAAGAAATCACTTGATTTAGGGATTTTTACTCCATCCAAGCCTCATTATCCAAAGAATCCAAACCCTCCCACTCAAACTATCTCTCTGTCTGAACAAAAGACCAAGAAACTTATTGATTCCCCTGCAACCTCATCGGGCAAGAAAACTAAAAATGCTATTGACAATTCTCCAATGACCTCAACACCTATTGATCCTCAATCCAAGAAGTTACAAGAGGCAATTCAACAATATTTCCCTTTAGTCCCTACGAATAGAACATGATCCAATTAGTTCAAATGGGGGTATTTTCAAAAAAGTACCCGAAGTGCAAGTGGAAAGCCTAATGTAAAACCCCCAAGCACTCCATATCCTATCCAAGTGTCTTTCGATCATGAAATCCCCCATAAAATACTCAGTGAAGTTTCTGCAGAAGAGTTGGAGCCTGATAGAGAAGTAAAATCTGAACCTATTCCCTCTCACAAGCACTTTTTTACTCCTACCTCACAGATTCCTACATCAACTTCCAAGGTTGCTAGACCCTCTACATCCATCAAGGGATCCAAGCCCTCCTCTAAGACATCTGATCATACTCTAGTTATTGAAAAATTACAACAAGAAAATGTTCATTTGTTGCAACAATTGGAAGAGAGAAAGACTATGTATAGGCATTGTAAGTTTTAAACCTGTGAGTAAAGCAATGCATATAGATTCTTAAGCAAAATAGAATTTAATCAATGGCTCATTCACATAGTACACAGAGATTTATATCGGAAAATATTAACCAAGAAAACCTTTCTTATATTCATTATATCGAATTTCACCATTCACTATACAATATATACAATGTTGTTAGGTATTTCGTAGATACCAAAACCCTAATCCCTAAAATCGAGATTATTTTTAGTAAACCGCTAAAAATAGAAAAATCTGCTTAAAATAGAAAAAAACGCCCAAAAAATATAATTCGGGGTGTTGCCCCGAACATTGTGCATAACCAAGGGGGGGGCATACTTGCCCCCCCATAGGAAAGTGGCCAGTGCATAGGGCACAAACAGAGCACTAGTACGAGGGATCAACAAACGTAGTTGTCATATCTGACGTGCCCACACACATGCAAAGAATATAAAACATACCCAACATTCTCCCACTTGTTGTTTTCTTTGCATCCAGGGGTCCAGGGGATTATATAGTCAACAATCCAGGGTAGCAATGACCATTGTTACTCTACACCAGGAGAACTTTTATGTGCTCACAGACTTTGTCCATGAATCTGCGACATTCTTCAAAGTGTCAACCTTTTCTAGCAACACCTTCTTTTCCTCAACCATGTCTCTCACAAAGTGATATTGAACATCAATATGTTTTTTCTTCAAATGATAAGTTGGGTTATTTGCTAGGAATATTGCACTCTGATTGTCACAATCTAATCTCACTACTTGTTGTACCAACCCAATACCTGAACACAATCTTTGTAACCATACTGCTTCCTTGCTTGCATGAGTGGCTACCATGTATTCAGCTTCTATAGTTGAGAGTGCCACTACAGCCTGTATTTTCGTCATCCAACTGATTGCTCCTCCAAATAGGTTAAACACATACCCACATGTAGATATTTTGCGATCCAGATCTCCAGCCCAGTCTGCATCAACAAAGCCATGTATGTCCACCACTCTATCCAATCCTGGTCTTCCTTGGTAGCACAATCCATAACTGGTGGTGCCACAAAGATACCTGAAGACCCTCTTTATTGTTGTCCAATGCTCCTTCCCTGGTTTTGACATATACCTGCTCAAAAATCCCACTGCATGTGCAATGTCTGTTCTAATATAGACCATTGCATACATCAAACTACCAACTTCAATGGCATACGGAACATGGGACATGTCCTCTTCTTCTTCCTGTGTCTTGGGACACTGATCTATAGATAACTTTACACCTATAGGAATAGGAACCTTGACCGGTTTACTTCCATGCATGTTAAACCTCTACAATATCGTCTCAACATATTTTCTCTGATTCAACCAGAGTTTCATGTTTGCACGATCTCTTTTAATCTCCATTCCCAGAATGAAGTTAGCAGCACCAAGATCCTTCGTGTCAAATTTGGAGGATAACTGTGATTTCATCTCCTTGATAACATCCATATTATTTCCTACCAACAACATGTCATCAACATACAACACTGCATAAATGAAGTGATTACCAACCTGCTTGGAATATACACAGTGATCAACCCTACTTCTTACAAATCCCAATCCAAGGATGTATGTGTCAAGATTTTGGTACCACATCCTAGGTGATTGCTTCAGACCATATAGTGACTTCTTTAGCTTACAGACCAACTCTTTCTTTCCCTTCACTGCAAAGCCTT
>ML827388.1:35893-50243 GCA_009831015.1 Picea engelmannii | reverse complement strand
TATTAGGTAACTAAGCCCAAGGTTTAATTGTTTAATAAGTTAAGGGTTCTTTAAGGTTGAAAGAATTTATTTACCCTTACAAATTATTTCACCAAAGCCTCCTCCTCTTATTGTCAAATGATTGTTGGATGCTCAAGAAGTGTGGCAACAAGGCCCACCCTAGCTTTGCAGGTTAGCCCGAAAGATTGAGTTCTCACAGAAAGGACGCTCCATGCCATGAGACCGTCCCCGGCCTAATCACCTTTCGTTGCCCCTCAATCCCCGTTTTAGATGGTGAAGATGGTGGTCTAAGGTACCCTATTAAGTCTATTAAGTTAATATATGAATTAGGTAGACTTTTAGATATGTTTTTAGAGTGTTTTAAAGATTTTATAACACTTTTAAAATGTGATTTAGTGACTTGGCCGAAACTCACTTCAGCCTAAAATGTGTTGCTTAAGATTGTGAAATGAAAGGCATTAACACATATATGCTATGTGAGATAAAATGAATTAGTTGCACAATATATAGCTTGCAAAGTAAAGAAAGAAACTACAAGGGAAAACACAACTTGCCAACAAGATGAAAATAGAAGCACACTTATCTTATGATTAAGAGCATTTAGATATGAGTATTAAGTGTGAGAAGGAAAAAGATTTAAGTGTTTGCCTACACTATCAACTTATCAATGAGATTACTTCAAGCATGTGGCAAATGGCCTTAAAAGATTAATGCATGAAATAAAAAAAATACCATTCACTTATTGAAGCATTTAAACATTTAGGGTTCTAGATCTAAGCATATAAGATAAAGATTAAACTTTGAAGAACTTTAAGCATGCAAATAGATCTAGTTAAGTTATTATGCCCAATAGGCTTAAGCTAAAGAACTATTGTGTATGAGATCTAGGTCTAGAATATTTTAGACATTAAGCATTTAGAGATCAATAACACATTATCAAACCCTAACATTACCTTTGGGGTATTCCTCTCCCAATAGGTAGGCAATTATTAGACTTTTAAAAGATAACTTGGGAAGAAAGCGATAGAAGAAAGAGACAAGCAAGCAAGAGGAAGCAAGCAAGATAAGCAAGCAAGGCAAGTAAGCAAGAGAAAGAACTCACTAACCCCACGTCCTAGCTTAGGAGAGTGACCTTGAGATGAAAAAATAAAAGTAGATCTAAGCCCAAACTCACATGTGGGAGGTAGGTCGTACCAATCCTTCTCCCAAGACTATGAGCAACTAAGAAGTTGCTAGAAAGTGAAGAAAAAATGAGAAATTAGCTAGGAAAAATGAAGAGAAAGATTGAGAATGTTACCCACTTGAAGAAAGAGGTAATGGAGTGTTGTGTGGACGTTTTGGGGTAGCATAACTGTCCCAACCAGATCTGAACCTACAAAAACCAACAAGGTATACTTGTTGGAAATGCTACACACAACAAGCAAAGATGAAGAAAAATTTCTATTTTTGATAGAAATTTTTCATATAGAAAATTTTATAGAAAAAATAGATTTAAATGACCAATATGCTATGTTAAGCTAACTGAAATATAGATGAATGTGAACAACAATATAGAAGAAGAGTAAATGGTGAGAAAAACATGGAGTTTGTATATGTCTCAAGGGAGCCTTCTTGCTTGAGGTGTTTCCAATGAAACCCTTGAAGCTAAACATGCAAAACTGAAGAGGTGATGTGCATACAAGAGATAATATGTTGCATATACTAACAAGATGACATTTCAATCCTATCTAGCATAACAATATATATAGATCTACAAGCATGTGCATTATTAGATCTACCCAAATAACATTTTACCTTAGGATCCAATGGATGCAATCACCAAAAAAAATTGAACCACTTTACCTCATGTGTATGGCAAGAAAAAGCATGTGCATAACTCTTCCAATAATCCTCCAAAGTTTTCTCTTTATTACTCAAGAAGAGGATCTTGACGAAAACTATCTCCAAAATCCCAAGAGCTAGAGAATGGAAAATGTGGAGAGAGAGAGAGAGAGAGAGAGAGAGAGAGAGAGAGAGAGATCAAGTAGCATAACATTAGCTCAAGATATGGTGAAGAGGAAGTGAGAAAATGGATCTATTTATACTTGGAGAGACAAACTCACCCCTCTTGGATCAATGCCAAGTGTCCACCACCAAGCAAAATAGTAGATCCAAAGGCTAGGGCACACCATCTAAGGTTTAGATCATAGATCTAGGGTTTAGATGGGTGTGAGAAATGTTGGGATCACACAAAAGTGTAGTGAGAGGCTATGGGATACGTGCCAAGGGAAATGAGAGTTAAATAAAATTTTTTATTTAAATTGTTTTGGAATTTTCCAAGTGGGAGAAAGCTTAACTCTCTTAGGAGGGCACACCACTTGGGGGAGATCACATGGATCAAGGATGTGGATGAGTGAGGGAGTGTTGGGATCAAACAAAAAGGCAAGTGGGAGGCTAGGAAAGGTGTGCCAAAGGATATAATAAGTCTCCCCTTTATTTTTTCATTATTTTTTTACTTTTTGGAGACTTTCTACAAGGGAGGCACACCCCTCTAGGCAAAGTGACGTTTTTGCTTAATGACTAGGTGGGGGGGTGATGTGAGGATTGGAAAAGGTTAGAAAAGTTTAGGAAAAATCTCTCTCATTTTTATCCATCTTTACATCATCCTTTTAACTCATTTTTAAAAATTACATTTTTGCTATGTTTGAACTTAACAATTAAAATTGTTGTTTTTTTACTAACTGACACTCCGTGTGGACAAACCCATAGCAAAAGTTGTCCAACTGAGCTGAAACTTGGTCCATGGATGTGAGGGGTTCTATTCCATTTCTTTTGAGCACAAATACCCCTATCAAAAGTCCAAGGACCTAGTTTTTACATTTTTTGCTAAAAAATAATCAATTAATTAAATAATTAGACCTCCAAAGTTAGGGAAATTTAATTAAAAACAAATTAATTTAAAAAAACTATTATAAATTCGACGGAATTCCACAAAACTTTCTAAGATGTCTTGCATGGTCATTTACAATGATTCCCTACAATAGTTACGAAAAGATAAGCCCACTAGAACGTCGTTCACCATTTTGGAGGAATTATTGCAAGTGTGAAGGAAAAACTCTAGGAAAATCAATAAAGCTGAAAAACTCAATTGATAACCTGAGGATAAAAAACCCTCAGTGAAAAAAACTCTCCCAGTGAACCGATCCCAAGGTAACTGTCCTAGACATGAGTCATGCAGACCTATTACATTATTAACCCACGCAGGGGTGCGGAAATTCCAATTACAAAAAGAAGTGTCGGGGCCAAACATGCCCTGTAGAACCAAAGTCTTCGACAAATTTGCATCTGATGATGCATCTCTTCATGGCACATGGAGTTGACCACCTATGTTGGAGAGGCGGTCAACATCTAGCTCCACATGGGGACGTGTGTTCGATCTTCTCACTCGAGACGAAGAACATACGAAAATCCAACATCTACAATAGAGTGCTCACCAATAACCAACATAAGAATACATATATACATGATTAAATAAATGAATGTTATATACAACATTTACAAAATGAAATGACTAATTATACAACATCAATATTTTACAACAAAAGAAATCTATGGTATGGATTTTTTTTTTTCTAAGTACATATTGACATAATAAATTGAAATAATACAAAATTAAAATACAAAGAAGGGTTAGAGATACGTTACAACCATCCATGCAATGGATGGAATGATGTCACAAGTGTCTGAAACATCCTTGTCCAGGATGACTCACAGAAGACCCCTTCCCAAGTTTTATCAACTTGAAATTTTTTGTGAGGAAGAACCAACCAAGAATCATGATTCTTCTTCCCTTCAACCAAACACTGGAACATGACAAGCCGTGTAAACTTTGAATACTGTGCTGCTCATGACTGTCAAGGTGGGAGGCCAACCAATACTCATAATGATACGGCATTGACAAACTGAAGTTGCCCTCCATTTCCCCATAATTCTGCATTAATTCATCTTTTGGTTGAGAGGTTGAAAAAAAATATATCACAAGAACCATCATACTGTTTTCCTCAAGATTTTCAAAGTTATCCTTCAAAAAGATTGGTTCATCGGGAGGAGGGTGGGGACTTGAATCATCTAGATATACAACATTTTCAAACTCAAATTCCTTATCTCCTCAAAATGAATGATCGGCTCAACGATGGATCCATCCGGAATTTCCCAATTAACTTCCTTATCTTTTTCACTACCAAGCTCAAGTTCAAGGGGGTCTAGAGATTTAACATAAGTTTCATCTTCTGCAAAGCGAGCCTCCATGATATCTAGTTGTAAGTTCATGGCTTCAAACTATTTGTTATGGGCAATCTATATGGCCTCACAGTGTTTTGCATGGACAATCTACCTGTTCAGAATCATTTCTTTAAGCTCCTTAATGGGATTTGGTGGAGTATCTTCCTCCATGTCTAAACTGATTGTGTCCATATCTTGAAGGTTCTTTCCCTTCCATCTTTCCATAAAATCATCAACCAATTCATGTGGAAACATGCTAGCTTCATCCAAAAACTTTTTCAAGTTCAAAGATGCAAAGAATAGGCCATGAGTTCCTTCTCGAAGAATACTTTGTCAAATTATTTTAAAAAGTGGAGTCGCCAGATGACCAAGTTTTATCTTAGACAAACAAGAGCATCAAACAAAGCAAAAACAAAAAGGAAAACAAAAGTTAATTTATTAAGTTTGGAACAAGAATTGGATATCAGTGAGTGCTTCTTCCCTAAGACTTTCAAACAACCCACAAGAATCGCTCCTTGCAGTATACTTGGCAGAATTTTTCAATGGAGTCGCCACTTGGACAAGAATCACACAAAGCTAACCAATCACAGGTTCAAAGAATTTTAAGGCCTAAAGATTTTATTATTTAGTTCTTAAAGAATTAAGTTAAAGTTGTTTTGACCAAGGATAAATGACTTATCCCTGGCAACGACGTCAAAGATGTTGCCGTCCTAATACACACTTGCAAACATGAGCTAAGTCTAACTCACTTAGTGTGTCCTTGGAGGCACAATGCTTAGGTTCACAGCCCACGTTGTCACTTTGACCGGAACCTCTTCTGTCTAGGCTCACTCCTAGGGAAGCCAAGGGGTGTAGTCCCTAGTCTCTAGTTAAGTTTTAAAATTAAGTTCTAGGAGTTGATTTTAGTTTGGTAAGGGTTGGGGGGATTATAACCTAAGATGCTAAGGAAGCAATGCAAGATGCAAAGTTAGTATGTTAAGCAAGCCTTTTCCTAGGGCAACTAAGACTAGTGCCTAAGATTGGGCAAGGGGTCAATTAAAGTTAAAGGGTGATTCGTTACAAATATGATTACAAGATATACAAAAGAATAATTGAATCAAATATTGGGTACAAGATTTATAAGTAAAGAATACTAAGATACAATAAGCAAGCTAACCACTTTAATTATTTGCATGCAGGATACAAGAAGATCAAAGCATCATCACATTTACAAGATTATCATCAACACATCATTATCACCAACCAAGAAGATTTAAAGATTTAAGGGCAAGTGTTCCAAGATGATCAAGACTCTTAGTTATCAAACCCACAAAGTATTTATTAGGTAATTAAGCCCAAGGTTTAATTGTTTAATAAGTTAAGGGTTCTTTAAGGTTGAAAGAATTTATTTACCCTTACAAATTATTTCACCAAAGCCTCCTATTGCCAAATGACTGCTGGATGCTCAAGAAGTATGGCAACAAGGCCCACCCTAGCTTCGCAGGTCAACCCAAAAGATTGAGTTCTCACAGAAAGGATGCTTCGTGCCACGAGACAGTCCCTGGCCTAATCACCTTTCGTTGCCCCTCAATCCCCGTTTTAGATGGTGAAGATGGTGGTCTTAGGTACCCTATTAAGTCTATTAAGTTAATATATGAATTAGGTAGACTTTTAGATATGTTTTAGAGTGTTTTAAAGATTTTATGACACCTTTAAGATGTGATTTAGTGACTTGGCCGAAACTCACTTTAGCCTAAAACSTGTTGTTTAAGATTGTGAAATGAAAGACATTAACACATATATGCTATGTGAGAGCAAATCAATTAGTTGCACAATAGATAGCTTGCAAAGTAAAGAAAGAAAATACAAGGGCAAGAACAACTTGCCATCAAGATGAAAAGAGAAACACACTTATCTTATGATTAAGAGCATTTAGATATGAGTATCAAGTGTGAGAAGGAAAAAGATTTAAGTGTTTGCCTACACTATCAACTTATCAATGAGATTACTTCAAGCATGTGGCAAATAGTCTTAAAAGATTAATGCATGAAAGAAAAAAAAACACCATTCACTTATTGAAGCATTTAAACATTTAGGGTTCTAGATCTAAGCATGTAAGATAAAGATTAAACTTTGAAGAGCTTTAAGCATGCAAATAGATCTAGTTAAGTTATTATGCCCAATAGGCTTAAGCTAAAGAACTATTGTGTATGAAATCTAGATCTAGAATATTTTAGACATTAAGCATTTAGAGATCAATAACACATTATCAAACCCTAACATTAACTTTGGGGTATTCCTCTCCCAATAGGTAGGCAATTATTAGACTTTTAGAAGATAACTTGGGAAGAAAGAGATAGAAGAAAGAGAGAAGCAAGCAAGAGGAGAAGCAAGCAAGGTAAGTAAGCAAGAGAAAGAACTCACTAACCCCACGTCCTAGCTTAGGAGAGTGACCTTGAGATGAAAAAATAAAAGCATATCTAAGCCCAAACTCACATGTGGGAGGTAGGCCATACCAATCCTTCTCCCAAGACTATGAACAAGTAAGAAGTTGCTAGAAAGTGAAAAAAGATTGAGAAATTAGCTAGGAAAAATGAAGAGAAAGGTTGAGAATGTTACCCACTTGAAGAAAGAGGTATTGGAGTGTTGTGTGGACATTTTGGGGTTGCATAACCCTCTCAACCAGATCTGAACCTGCAAAAACCAGCAAGGTATACTTGCTAGAAATGCTACACACAACAAACAAAGATGAAGAAAAATTTCTATTTTTGGTAGAAATTTTTCACATAGAAAATTTTATAGAAAAAGTAGATTTAGATGACCAATATGCTATGTTAAGCTAGCTGAAATATAGATGAATGTGAACAACAATATAGAAGAAGAGTAAATGGTGAGAAAAACATGGATTTTGTATGTGTCTCAAGAGAGCCTTCTTGCTTGAGGTGTTCCCAATGAAACCTTGAATCTAAACCTGCAAAACTGAAGAKGTGATGTGCATACAAGAGATAATATGTTGCATATACTAACAAGATGACATTTCAATCCTATCTAGCATAACAAGATATATAGATCTACAAGCATGTGCATTACTAGATCTACCCAAATAACATTTTACCTCAGGATCCAATGGATGCAATCACCAAAAAAATTTGAACAACTTTACCTCATGTGTATGGCAAGAAAAAGCATGTGGATAAGTCTTCCAATAATCCTCCAAAGTTTTCTCTTTATTACTCAAGAAGAGGATCTTGGAGAAAACTATCTCCAAAATCCTAAGAGCTAAAGAATGGAAAATGTGGAGAGAGAGAGAGAGAGAGAGAGAGAGAGAGAAATCAAGTAGCATAACATTAGCTCAAGATATGGTGAAGAGGAAGTGAGGAAAGTGATCTATTTATACTTGGAGAGGCAAGCCCACTCCTCTTGGATCAATGCCAAATGTCCACCACCAAACAAAAGAGTAGATCCCAAGGCTAAGGCACACCATCTAAGGTTTAGATCATAGATCTAGGGTGTAGATGGGTGTGGGAAATGTTGGGATCACACAAAAGTATAGTGAGAGGCTATGGGATACATGCCAAGGGAAAGGAGAGAGTTAATTTTTTTATTTTTTTTAAATTATTTTGGAATTTTCCAAGTGGGGGGAAGCTTAACTCTCCTAGGAGGGTGCACCACTTGGGGGAGATCACATGAATCAAGGATGTGGATGAGTGAGAGAGTGTTGGGATCAAGCAAAAAGGCAAGTGGGAGGCTAGGAAAGGCGTGCCAAGGGATATAATAAGTCTCCCCTTTATTTTTTCATTATTTTTTTACTTTTTGGAGACTTTCTAGAAGGGAGGCACACCCCTCTAGGCAAAGTGACGTTTTTGCTTAATGGCTAGGTGGGGGAGTGATGTGAGGGTTGGAAAAGGTTAGGAAAAATCTCTCTCATCTTTATCCATCTTTACATCATCCTTTTAACTCATTTTTAAAAATTACATTTTTGCTATGTTTGGACTTAGCAATTAAAATTGTTGTTTTTGACTGACTGACACTCCGGGTGAACAAACCCATAGTAGAAGTTGTCCAACTGAGTTGAAACTTGGTCCATGGATGTGGGGGGTGCTATTCCATTTCTTTTGAGCACAAATACTCCTATCAAAAGTCCAAGTACAATTTTTGCTCAAAAATAATCCATTAATTAAATAATTAAACCTCCAAACTTAGGGAAATTTAATGAAAAATTAATTAATTTAAAAAAATTATTCTAGACTCGACGGAATTCCGCGAAACTTTCTAAGATGCCTTGCATGGTCATTTACAATGATTGCCTAAAATAGTTACCAAAAGATAAGCCCACTAGAACGTCGTTCACCACTTTGGAGAAATTATTGCAAGTGTGAGGGAAAAACTCAAGGGAAATCAATAAGGCTAAAAAAACCCAATTGATAACCTGAGGATAAAAAACCCTCGGTGAAAAGAACTCTCCCAGTGAACCGATCCCAAGGTAACTGTCCTAGACATGACTCATGCAGACCTATTACATTATTAACCCACACAGGGGTGCGGAAATTCCAATTACAAAAAGAAGTGATGGGGCCAAACATGCCCTGTAGAACCAAAGTTTTCGATAAATTTGCATCTGATGATGCATCTCTTCATGGCACATGGAGTTGACCACCTATGTTGGAGAGGCGGTCAACAGGCCTAAACCCTTACAAATCTACTGCAAATACAAGTAGGGCCACACATGTGAAGAATGACACTCCAAGGGTACATATGTCAAGCTCCAAGGTGATATCATAAACAAACAAGGCTCCAATGCAAGGGGATCTACAAGATTGTGCCCAATGTTGCTCCTACATGCCTCCAAAAAATCCAATGCTCCTAATAAGCCATGTGCTCCACTAGGTCCACTCCACCTACATGAACATTGTCACAACCCTGGTGTCCCCAAGTCAACTCCATGCCTCCATGCAAGCATCCAATCCACCCCATGCTATCCAGGGCTCAATGCGCTCTTTTAGAATGTCAAATGCTCCTCCTCCAATGGAGGGAGTCCTCTCAAGCGACCATCCAATCTCCACATGGCCATCATGAAGAATGTCCCAAGTTATTTGAAGATCTCAGATGCTCCAAGGAAGAATGTCATGCAAGAATCCAACTGGGGTCAAGCAACCATTGAGTAAGCCACCTCCAATTTGTGAGTCCATCATAGACCATCTAAGGGCTAATCATACTTCCTCCTCTAGAATGTCAAACACTCCTCCAATGCAAGGTGTCTTCTCAAGCAACCAACCAATCTCCACATGGCCATCATGAAGAATGTCCCAAGTTATTTGAAGATCTCAAATGCTCCAAGGAAGAATGTCATGCAAGAATCTAGCTAGGGTCAAGACACCACTGGGTAAGCCACTTCCAATGTGTGAGTCCATCATGGACCATCCAAGGGCTAATCATACTACCCACCTTTAGAATGTCAAATGCTCCTTCTCCAATGTAGGGCCGCGGGCGTCCTCTCAAGCAATGAACCAATCTCCACAAGCCATCATGAAGAATGCCCCAAGCTATTTGAAAATCTTAAATGCTTCAAGGAAGAATGTCATGCAAGAATCCAACTAGGGTCAAGCAACTGTTGAGTAAGCCACCTCCAATGTGAAAGTCTATCATAGACCATCCAAGGGCTAATGATACACCATGTACCCAAAATCTCATGAAGCATCCCCAAACATGGTGTCAACACTTTCAGAATAACCCCAAAAGCTAACAAAGCCGATGGGTCATTAATGATTGTTCAAAAGACTAAGACAAAAGAAATCGTGGAGGATGAACCTTTGAATGAAAAACATAAAAGAAAAAGGAAAAAGAAACGAAAACAATCATAAATAAAAAAATGCCCTATAAAACAAGATAAATATTAATTTATTAATTCAATTTTGTACTAATTTATTTATGAAAATATTAAATTCAAAAACAAGTCACAAAGCATAACATAGACTAATCTGATGGGTCATCAATGACTACTCAAAAGACTCAGACCAAAGCAATTGTGGAGGATGAACCTCTGAATGAAAAAAAAAAGAGAAAAAAAAAAAAACAATCATAAATAAAAAATGCCCTATAAAACATGATATAGATTAATTTATTAATCCAATTTCGTACTAATCTATTTATGAAAATATTAAATTCAAAAACAAGTCAGAAAGCATAACATAGACTAATTTAGTAATTCAATTTTGTACTAGTTTATTTATGAAAATGTTAAGTTCAATCAATTCAGAGATACTAAGATCAATAACTGTCCAGCATTTGAGTTTTGTTCCATTACTTTGGAGCTTTGTTACATAAAGCCGATAATTAAAGGCAACGTTTTTCATAAATATTGTTTTATATTACTCTAATCACTGATCAATAACTTCAGGTAACTTCATATATGATAGATATCCTCTTCACTTATTGGCTCCTCCAATAAGACCTATTCCTGTCATTCCACAATAAAATGCTCAGGCTACCATTTTAAATACAACTATAGCTTTGATGGTACATCAATAGACAATGATGGGCTATCCTTTAGTGGCTGGAAATCCCCAGAAGGACTACAAACTTGCAAAAAGAATCTTAAAGTTCTACATTCTGGTGGAACAAGAAGTTGGGATACATAGAAGGCTTGTACCACTGCAGCTCCCAAATGTTCCACTGTGTTCGTGACAGGGTCCATTCCTCTCAAATTGTGAGCTTGTAATTGTTGTATTTTTTCCACATATAGATCATATCTCAGGAATGTCGGACCAACTTCAACGCTTGAAAAATTGGGTACCATTTTCAGTCTCCAGACTAAGTTTGTACTCAACATCTTTTGTCCTGTGGATGTTGTATCCCAAGAGATGTCAGTACCCTTAAAGTCCCAAGAATCTGAGGGGGGAACATTCTGCTCATCATCTGAAGAAGTTAGAGTAACATGTCCAAGTGATGCATGATATGATAATTTCTCACTGCTTTCTATTGGAAAGGAATATTCAAAACCAACAGACTTGGCATTCTGCTTTTCTAGATGTTCATATGCCTCTGTTGAACTAGAAGGTATAAACTTGTTTTCATTCAAGATTTGCAAAACCTTATCACCATCAAGCTCTCCTTTATAAGATACGGCATAAACTGTAGTTAATTTGTAACCGTCAAGTTGAAGGGTATATTTCTGCAAGTGCCAATCATTGCTTTCCTGCAGAAGGCTTGCAGAACCTTGAACTTTAAACTTACTAAACTTTGATCCTGCAGTCTTGTAACTCTTATCTGGGAGCTGAAGAACATAGTTAGATGTGTTTCTTGTTGAAGTGCCTTCTGGTGCGATAAAGATGAGGATTTCAGCATCCAAACTGTTTGAGAGTTGTAATGCAAGGCAAAGTCTCGAATCCTCAATAGGTTTAATCTACAAAACCCAGTATATAAATCAAATCAGAACCACATTAGTCTATACCTTTCAGAAGACAGGACCACAACTTGCCATAAATAACCATTTATCTAATTCATTTGTCACTATATCATTAGACCACAATCATATACAGCAACAATTGATGAAAGGGGTTTCTCCTCTGTTTAAGGTGCTTTGTCAACCATTGCTCATTAATACAATCCTTGTATACTTGCCCACACAACCCTACATACGCCTAAATCCTAGATTAGATTTAACTTGCATGTGTGTGTGTGTTCAAGCTCACACCATTAGAATTGGTGGTACGATGGCCTACTACCGTGAATTCTGTTAATTCTTTTCTGAAGGACCGACTCCAAAACCTGTTGTTTCCAATGTGTTCATGTGGTGGGATTTTATCCCTGGCATGATAAGACAATGCACCAGATCAATGAATAGAACACGGACTATCAACCTGTGGGATGCAGTGCATGCAGCACTGTATACTGTTTTAACTTTTACCAAACTGTATACACATTAAGTTCAACAGAGCATATCTCTGCAAGAATTATATATGCAGATGCACCTTGTTTGAAGATTTGGAGACAGCATATGGTTTGGGTATAAATTTTTTATTGTACATTAGTTTAAGATACAGACAAAAGATCTTCTTGATGTACCTGCCATTGTACTCAGAATCACTGAAAAAGCATCGAGTTTATTAGCGAGTAGTGAAAAGATATCACCAAACAAAAACTTATTTTATTTTAGTCAAACTGGTAGTGCCAAATGGCCCTTATAGTAAAATCCATCATGAGCAAGTATGCAATAATTTCAAGAATATATGCATGCATGTCTGTGAATCTGTACCTCATCATATCAATGAGCATCTTTTCCCATACTTGTGGCTGTCAGTAAAGGAGTTGATTCACATGCCAAAAACAAAATGTGGGAATATACAATATTTCATTATAACCTCCATAAATGTACAATTTTAGTTCCGGTTATTGGTTTTGCAGTTGGCATCAAATTTTGCTATGATTTTTCCTTTGATTACCAACATGATCCATTTCTACTGCAAATTCTCTGCAACCGATCACACATGAGGGAAAGGATTTATTACCTAGAGAGCAAATTTTCTAGAATGTTATTCTGCCTGATGATTTCATTGAATGAAAACATTAGTGTTGACTCTTGAGTACAAATTGGCAAGGGAAAATATTGGCTCTAGAAAATAGTTTTGCTTCAAAAAATAATAAGTTCAAGGAGAGTTCTAGGAGATGGCCTGGTTTGAAAAACAAACAAGGAAATTTTGTGGGAAAAACATTAAGAAGGTTCAACTTCCAATATTTATGAGAAATGCTAGAAAATGCACTAGGTTGATCTTCCATGAAGAAATTTCAAGAAATACCTTTGTTTCTAATAAATAAATTTCTTCCTTTAAACTGTATATGTGCATGGCATTTTATACCTGAAAAAACTGGGTCGCACTGAACAACCTGCCAGAAGCAAAATAACCTAACTTCTAGGCTCTAGCATCCACCGCCACAGGGGCTATATCAAAATTGATAAATGTTCATTCCCTAGGGGCTGAAAAGAAACAAAAAGTAACATAAGGTCTTAGGGATAGAAACCAAGAAAAAAACAAACAGACTAGGTGGCCAGCTGGCCACAATAAAAACAAACATCAGGCAACAGTGATTGACCCATCTCCAAATGAGCATCTTTGTTGTCAAGTTTCGAGCCCCACCCATTGAGCGTTAGTTCATCAATAGGTGGAGTGAGATACCATCCATCATGTTTTTGCTGCTCAAGGTATTTCTCCATGGAAATGACCAACTCCAGCTAAGGAAATTTGTCATTATCATGCCAAGGGGGAGCAGGCCAGCTACGGTGCTGTTTGCTTTGATGCTCATTATGTTCATGCACCAGTCAACCCTGTCCTGTGGTGTAAACTTCTTACCAAAATGCGGGAGTGGGCCAAACAGTAACCAGGTTGGGAGTGAACCTCTGGGGAGTGACTCGACTCATTGTGCATGGAGACACCACCCAGTACTCTAGAAGCCTCTGGAGATGTGCCAGCTCAAGATCCACCTTGAGAGCTTGCACCTAAATCTGCAAGGGAAGGTTGGCATAGATTACAGCCACATCAAATAAGGTAAACTTGCAGACATGAGTAGTTTTAGATACGAAGTTCATTTCTCCTTTTCCATATAAAAAACAAGAGCTTTATTATAACTAACTACCATGTTGCATGAAACTTGATAGCCCATGGGATGGGAGAATGATGTCAATAAGGGAGGACTTCTAGGTGATGGAGGTAGGAAGGATTAGGCAACACCGGTTTGAGGCTAAATTGCAGGAAATATGTAGTACAAGGTCATACCATGCACGTTTCCGTATGAAAATGTGTGTGGTATGGCCCTGAAATGCTGTATTCTCACGTGGCCTAGGTGCCAGGCACGTAGGAATCGTCGTGGGCACCACATCACACTTTCATTTGGGTGAAAACGCCCTTGGAATGAAGCTGGGGTTTCATAGGCTTGACGATGGGCTTCGTGGGTTTGTGATGGGGCTTCACACACACAGAGAAAGCCTAAATTGGTGTTGACTTGTGGAGGGGCTTTTGACACACCCCTTGGACTTGTATATACTATAAATAGAGATCAATTCATTGCGACATTTGATCATTGTGGTGACATTGTGAGAGGAGCAATGTTGCCAGAG
>ML827388.1:18362-30122 GCA_009831015.1 Picea engelmannii | reverse complement strand
TTTAGTGATAGAGCCTTGCCATTGCAACACTCTCCCTCATTAAATCCTCTTGTTTTCAATCTTTTCCTTTGCTAGCCGTTTTGCCAAGTTTGACCTAAAGGAGGAGGAAAGAGCATGAGGCCTTGCTTAAGCAACACCGGAGTAAGCCTTTTTCCCCTAGGGTTTTGATTCTAGGGCCCTGCCATTGCAGCACTCTAGAACCCTTCCCTCTTGTCTTTAGCCTATTGCTCCTTCAACTTTTCTTTCTCTCCTTGAATGACTCCATATACCCTTAGGCACTGATCTTAGACACACAACGTTGAAGTCCTAGTGTCCAAAACAACTCTCAAAACTTTGAATTTTGAAACCCTAACTAACCAAACTAACCCCAACTAGGCTGACGTCATAGTTGGTTATTCCATCTTGACGCAGCAAACATTGATAATGAGCAATTAGATGATGGTTAAAGGCATTTATTGAGTAAATGATTGATTGGATATATTGTTTGCTGCATCATCTCAATAGTTATTGATGAATTGATACTTCTACATTGCTATATTAATAAAACGTTGATCTCATTAATATCTGTTGTTTCATTGCTTATATATTATTGTCAGATAGTTACATGAAGTACTAACCCACTGAGTTATAGCCTGCATATATTGTATTGTTGTTGTCTTATTCCAGGTAGGTGTTTTCATTTGGGCATACACTTCATTTATTGGCTGATTAGCCGGACTCTCTAACCTTGGTGGTAACCTGTGAGGAGGAACTTTTCCCTTGACTTTCATACTTTAACCTCTTCAAAACCCCAGGTTACCGAGGACGTCTCCCCTAGGTTAACCTCCCTAAATAGAAATAACCTCCCCATTGAGGTGACATTGGGTGGGGAATGTTCCTGTTTCGCCAGTTTGGCCATTATCCTTTATCCTTTTTGACCTAGCTACAAACTGTGCGATAACAGGTAACATCTAGCATCCTTGACCTGTGTTGCACCCACCTGCTTGGACATCCCTTGACCACTTCATCCACTTACATGGCTTGGAAGAGGTCTCTTCCAGGAACTTCCCTCATTCAGTGAACACTAGCCCAATAGGATGCCTTGCCCCTTTCCCAGACTTGTATAGTAGATTTGTGTAACGTCTTTGAGCTGTTGACTGATCTATTAGGGGTTTTATGCATATGTTTATTAATATTGATGATGAAATGTGATTGACATTGCTATGATCCCTGTGACTGATGAGCCCATGGAGGGCATAGCCTTTGATGTGTAGGACCATGCTCGACAGATAGGTACCGTCTTGGACCGGTACACATGGGGAGATGATCAGTTCGGACCACCATGGGGCTGAAGAGCCCACCAGGTGGATGCTGAGACCCCATCAGGGGGCAGAGACAGGATGGAGATGGATCCGGAGTTTTGCACCAGAGGAGAGAAGGACGTTACACTAGAGGCACCCCGACAGAGCTTGACCTAGGGGGGATGACCCTTTCTTAGTGGAACGTTGGCCTTAGGAGGCCTAGGACATCACCACCTTGACCATGACGTCACCTAGCATCATGGACGTTTTGGGAGGCAGATTAGGCAGCAGTGGCACATGTGGCAGTTTGGAGAAGCCTAAGGAGGACTAACATTTTGCTCTAGGATGCCCCATCTGCCCAAAAAAGGGCTAACATCTCCCTTGGAGGGGCTTTTACTCTCTTTTCAACTTGATTTAGAATTTAATTTGACAATTTAATGTAAAACAATATGATTTTGGTATTTTGGCCTTGTCGGCCTTTTACATGACCTAAAAAGTAAAATTAAGTCATGATATTGTATAAATGGAGGATTTTTACCTTCATTTTTTATCATCACTCATTCACTCCATAAGGAGGTCTGAAATTTGCGCCTTCTATTGGGTATTTGGCTGATTTAGTGAAGCGCACTTGTTGAAGGAAGACATTTTTGGCATAATTTGGCATTTCTCTTAAAGGAAGGTTTTACAACTAGGGTTTGCATGGTTATTTCTTGGTGAATTGTAAGTATTTTTCTGCAAAACTTCTTGAATGAATGGTTGTAGTCTAATTTATTGCATATGTTTATGCTTTTGCTGAATAAAACCCTAGGTGACAAGCACACAAGTAGGTCCTTGTCTCATGTCCCTTGATAGAGAAATTTTCAGCCATTGATAGAGAAGAGAGAGCCTAGTCATAGCTACACCCTCTTTGTCTCTTCACTTAGAGCTAGTCGTACTATCTAGAAATCAAGAAGAAGGAGACATCCTAGGCCTAGGTTATCTACACTTAGGGCTGTTTTCTTCTAGGGTTTAATGAAAGAGCCTTGCTGTAGCAACACTCTCCCTCATTAGATTTTCTTTCTTGGTTTTATGCTTCTTTTCTTAGCTATCCGTTTTGCCAGTCAACCTAAGGAAGGAGGAGAGAGCACGAAGCCTTGCCATAGCAACACCAGAGTGAGCCTCTCTCTCCTAGGGTTTTGATTTTGAGGCCTTGCTTAGCAACACCTCAAAACTCTTCCCTCTAGTCCTTAGCCGTCTTGACCCTTTGTGTCTTTCAACTCCTGCGTCCTTCACTTTTGACTCCATTAAACCCTAAGGCACTGATCCTAAAACCTCATGCGTTGAAGTGGATTTGATCCAAACACTCTCAAAACATTGAATTTAAAACCCTAACCACACTAACCCTAACCTTAATAACCTGCTAACCCTAAGTGTTGTCGTCATCCTTGGTTATTACATCATTAGTGCAGCTAGACGTTTTGTTTATGAGAAATTGAATAATGGTTAAGGCATTTATTGAATGAAATATTGATTGGTTACAATGAATGCCATATTGTTCCAATATTTATTGGTGAAGTGTTATAATTTTCACTGCTATTGATAAAATTGACTTCGTCAACATTTATTGCTAATTGCTTATATGTTATTCAGATAGTCATTCTATTATATGAAGTACTAACCCCATTGAGATATAGCTTGCATATATCAGTTTGTTGTTGCTTTGTTCCAGACAGGTATACTTTCTTTGGGGGTTTACTTTAAATTGGCCTTTGGCCGGACTATTTGCTCGGTGGTGACTTGTGAGGGCGAGACTCTTTATCTTTGTCTTACTATCATCTTGCCTCCTCAAAACTCCAGGTCAGTGGGGACGTCTCCCCTGGGCCTCACCTCCCTAAATAGAAAGAACCTCCCCATCGTGGTGACATTGGGTGGGATAGGTTCTTGTTTCGCCAGTTTGAACTACAAAACTCAAGCCTTCTATCCTTGCTACAAACTGCGCGATAATATTTTGGCGCCGTTGCCGCAGAACACTGAGTCAAAACTTCCTCAGACGACACTTTTTCGGTAAGCCTTGCCTCTAGAGTATTTATCTTACAAAGCTTACCTGGCGACTCCACTTAGGGTGTTTTCCCTTTATTCTTTGATGATTTCAAGCAAATCGTCTAGCGACTCCACAAATAGCTAATGACGACTCGTAGTGGGCGTCAATATATACCTTCATCTACTACTATGGCCTCTATGAATCCTGCTATCCCCGCAAGTCCTCCCAATTGGTCTCACAAAGAACTTTTTGGCCCTTTGGACTTAGCCAACACCCTAGGAGGACTGCATAATCTACCTAGTAAGGTTGACTCTTGGCTACCTAGATTTTCAGGAGAAGATGGATCCTATGGCAACTCTCATTGGACCAAGTTCTGTGATGCTTTCCAACTTCACCAATCTGGACAAGAACACGCTGATGTCTTTTTAAGGGTCTTTGTGAGCTCACTGACTAGAAGTGCCAAAAGATGGATTAACAAACTCCCGAAGGAAAGCATCAAAACCCCTGAAGATCTTGAACAAGCCTTTAAGAAAAAATGGTGTGAAAAAGAAAGCATAGACTCCCTTTACTCTCAATATACTGATATTTGCAAGGCTTCTAGCGAGGGCATTAGGGATTTCAATGATAGGTTCAATCTTCTCCTCAAAAAGATCCGACCTAGATTCTCAGAAGAAGCCATCCTCCAACACTACTTGAACTCGTTGGAAGGAGTTTTGCAGTTTACTCTCAAAGATCGGTCACCCTCAACTCTAGAAGAAGCATAAGATTTCGCTTACCAGATTGAGAGGAGCCTTGAATTCGAAGACTACATCAATCAGGTCAATCTCTCGCACAATAATAACCCTTGGGAATCTAGTGACGAGGTTATCACCGAAACTGAGTCCAAGCTCCCAGAAATTCTTGAGGTAAAACTCATGCCTCCCAAAAGGAAATGGAGCACCGCTTTCTCAAACATCAACAACGTCTTAAATGTCTCAAGACAACATGAAACATCCGAGGGTTTGGGTATGGCCACTCATATAAAAACTAACTTTGAAGATTCCTTGTTTGTCTTGAACACACTGATGTTAGAAAATCAACATATGAGTGAAACCAATAGGGATCCGAAAAATACATCTTAAGAGCCCCGGGTACATAGTGGAACCAATTTAAGCACTAGTATGTCCTGTATCTTGCAAAGGGTTAAAAGGATTCGTGAAATGTTGAAAATTTCTTTTCTAACAAAGCAAGACCTGGATGACCAATTATCTTTCGAGGGGATTCCCACACTATTACAAACCGGTCATTTTGAGCATGATGAGCAAACACCCTCTTCCTTATTAACAGATGATCTTGGACCTAGTGACTATAATTCGGTAGTTCCATACTTGTTTCAAGATTGCCCCACTTTTACCTTGACAGAAGAAGATACAGATTAGGGTGATTATCCCGACGATACTTTTGATATCTCTGAAGATTCCGATGAAGATGGCTATCCAGTACAAAGAATAAGTAATATCGTTGAATGGAACGAAAATGTTTTCAAGGACATGGAAGTTCCAAACACCTTAAAACCTACCAACATTGTGGATGAAAACCCTTGGTGTTTTCAATGCAGTGAAGGACACTGGGAATGAATGTCCTTACAGTGATGATGACCATCAACAAGTAAACAACATAGGCCATCTCATGGAAGGCTCTCAGATAAACATCATTGTTGAAGAACATCAAGAAGCCATAAGAGAAGCGGCCAGGAAGGCTAGAATGGCAGTGATAAACAACCTAGACCAGGAATCAAAAGAAAAGTTAAAAAAACAAGAGTTCCAGGTGTATAGAAGAAAGAAATTGAACCAGCCTGCCGCTAGCCAAACCGAAACCCCACCATTGGGCGTACCTCCTCCCAAGATATCCAAAACTGAAGGGGTTAACTTGAATTTTCACTTTGAAGGGGCACTATCCAAGATGCATGTAACAATTCCCCTAAAAGAAGTCATTAAGGTCCCATCTGTCAAAAAATGTTTGACAATTTCTTCCAAGGATCAAATGGACCTATGGACCCTCCTATCATGTTGCAAGCCAACCACTTCAAGGTCCAATACGATGAACATCCTCCTTTCTTCATGACCTTGATAATGAATAACAAGAGCCTCAACAACTGCATGTTGGATACAGGGGCCGCTGCTAACATGATGTCCCTCAAGGTCATGCAACAACTAGGTTTGAAAGTCACACGACCTTACAGGAATGTGTGTGGTTTTGAGTCTAAAGCCATACCCACACATGGGGTGATTGAAAATTTTGAAGTTTGCCTTAAAGAATACCCCGAGAAAGTCATCCACATGGAAGTAGTGGTCGTGGATATCCAAGATGTTTGGGGGATATTATTGTCTAGGAAGTTTGCCTCAAAACTTGGAGATACTCTTGAGATGGACCTCACTTATGTGAATATACCCTTGAAAAATGGAACTATTGGTCGTCTCCAGAATGTACCTGTGACTACAACTCATGTGCAAGAACCTAGTGATTCCATCAAATATGACAAAGCACATGACGAGAACAGACAGACTCTTCATAAGTATTCTCCTGAAGATATGCCTTCTGCAATAGAGGAAGATTCTGATTAGATTAAATGGCCCAAGAAAGAGGAATACCAACAACTCCTAGACGAGGTCAATAGCAAGGAAGCTGGGACTATGAGGATACTGAAAAAGGTAGAAGATAATGTACAGATCCGTCCGTCGTAGCAGGAAGTCTTTGCAGTAGAATCCCACCCACCTCCCTCTGAACAATACACCAGGGTTGTTCAAGGAACGACCAATTTCAAAACCAAAGAGTACAAAGAGGGGGACGTAGTATGGATGTGGGATGCCAATAAAAAGGAGCCTACTAATACAAAGGGAAACACTCGATTTTGGCTAGGCCCTTTCAAGGTTGGAAGAAAGTCGGTCAATGACACTTATTACCTGTCTACATTGGAGGAACGAAGACGCACAATGCCCATCAGCGAGCGCCTCCTCAAACCCCACCAAGGTGGGGTAACCTGACATCACATGTAAGTAGGCATTTTGCATTCGTGTATTATACCATTTGCATTGCATGTTAGTTTTCTTTCACACTCACCTTATTGATTGTTTTATTTCAGTCTTTATATATATCTATGTATGCTAGGGTGGCATTACCACCCTGTTTTTGTTACTGATGATTCTACTTGAGATCAAGCAGGTTAGCAGGTTATGCCAGAGACGCTGAGGTTCTCATGCGCTCTACGGTGAGCACATGTCCCCGAGTTGGAGCCAGATGTTATCCCCCACTTTCAGGGATAACTAGGAGATCATGTCTCAAGGCCCACAGGTCCTAAAGATGGAGTACCGAGAGAAGGATTGACTTCAGGATGGCCCTGGAGGGCCCACCTTTTCTCTCTTCCAACATCCTTATCCTATCAGCAGCAGCAGCAACACCCTCCACCACCATTGGCTTGGTCTTGTGTCAGAGAGGGTTCTTTCTTCATGAGGTAATTAGTTCAGGTATCATGGTATGTGTCACTTTCATCATTAAAACCATTGAATGTATGCATCTAATTCCTTTTATTTCTAACGACTGCTTGGACCTTACACTTGCCCACTTGACCATGTTTTGGGGATTGACAGGATGCCCTAGTAAGCCTGTGTCTGTTGGTTTTGGTTAGCCACTGGGGGTCATCTCTGAGAAGCCATCGTCCGCCCCCTTCACAGCTTCACCTTTTCATCTTGTTTCCCGCTCACCTGTCCCATTCCACTTGTTCGGGCAGTAGGTCAATCTATTTTAGGGTTGCACCTTATCTAGTGGGAAGAAAGGGCTAAAGGCCCAGAAGGTAAAAGCAAGATGGTAAAAGATAAAAGCCTACGAATAAAACCTCGAGATGCTTCGCCTAGGGATCCCCAAGAAAGCAATAAAAGGCTTTTCAACAAGAAACAAGAGGGACCCTAAAAATAATAAAACAGGACCTAACTAGAGGTTAGGGGGTCTCATCACGAGCCAACCTATTAGGTCCATGGGTACCTAGTAGTATGACATTGCGATTAACTGGCTACCACACCAGGCCAGTGACCTTTGGTTGCATGGCCAAGGGAAAGGGGGTCTCATCACGAGCCAACCTTCTCATTTCTGTGAAAGTACTTGTGGGTAACGCTGTCACCATTGGTCACCACGCCGGGGCAGTGTCCCTTGATTATCTCTTGAGCAAAAGAAAAAGAAAAAGCAATAAAAGATAAAATAACAAAAAGAACAAAGGCATGAATGGGCTTGGAAAGAATTGCATCCATGACAGGTACAACTCGCCTTCTACAAAGGCACCCACAGGTAACATCTTGCATCCTTGACCTGCATTGCACCCACATGCTTGGACATCCCTTGACCACTTCATCCACTTACATGGCTTGGAAGAGGTCTCTTCCGGGAAATTCCCTCATTCAGTGGACACTAGCCCAATAGGATGCCTTGCCCCTTTCCCAGACTTGTATAGTAGATTTGTGTAATGTCTTTGAGCTGTTGACTGATCTATTAGGGGTTTTATGCATATGTTTATTAATATTGATGATGAAATGTGATTGACATTGCTATGATCCCTGTGACTAATGAGCCCATGGAGGGCGTAGCCTTTGATGTGCAGGACCATGCTTGACGGACAGGTACCATCTTGGACCGGTACACATGGGGAGATGATTAGTTCGGACCTCCATGGGGTTGAAGAGCCCAGCAGGTGGATGTTGAGACCCCATCAGGGGGCAGAGACAGGATGGAGATGTATCCGAAGTTTTGCACCAAAGGAGAGAAGGACGTTCCACTAGAGGCACCCCGACAAAGCTTGACCTAGCGGGGATGATCCTTTCTCAGTGGAACGTTGAACTTGCGAAGCCTAGGACGTCACCACCTTGACCATGACGTCACCTAGCATCATGGACGTTTTGGGAGGCAGATTAGGCAGCAGTGGCACATGTGGCAGGTTGGAGAAGTCCAAGGAGGGCTAACGTTTTGCTCCAGGATGCCCCATCTACCCAAAAAGAGGTTAACGTCTCCCTTGGAGGGGCTTTTACTCTCTTTTCAGCTTGATTTAGGATTTAATTTGACAATTTAATGTAAAACAATATGATTTTAGTATTTTGGCCTTGTCGACCTTTTACATGACCTAAAAAGTAAAATTAGGTCATGATATTGTATAAATGGAGGATTTTTACCTTCATTTTTTATCATCACTCATTCACTCCATAAGGAGGTCTGAAATTTGCGCCCTCTCTTGGGTATTTGGCTGATTTAGTGAGGTGCACTTGTTGAAGGAAGACATTTTTGGCATAATTTGGCATTTCTCTTGAAGGAAGGTGTTACAACTAGGGTTTGCATGGTTATTTCTTGGTGAATTGTAAGTATTTTTCTACAAAACTTCTTGAATGAATGGTTGTAGTCTAATTTGTTGCATGTGTTTATGATTTCGCTGAATAAAACCCTAGGTGACAAGCACACAAGTAGGTCCTTGTCTCATGTCCCCTGATCGAGAAATTTCTAGCCATTGATAGAGAAGAGAGAGCCTAGCCGTAGCTACACCCTCTTTGTCTCTTCACTTAGAGCTAGCCGTACTATCTAGAAATCAAGAAGGAGACGTCCTAGGCCTAGGTTATCTACACTTAGGGCCGTTTTCTTCTAGGGTTTAATGAAAGAGCCTTGCTATAGCAACACTCTCCCTCATTAGATTTTCTTTCTTGGTTTTATGCTTCTTTTCTTAGCTAGCCGTTTTGCCAGTCAACCTAAGGAAGGAGGAGAGAGCACAAGGCCTTGCCATAGCAACACCGGAGTGAGCCTCTCTCCCCTAAGGTTTTGATTTTGAGGCCTTGCCTTAACAACACCTCAAAACTCTTCCCTCTAGTCCTTAGCCGTCTTGACCCTTTGTCTCTTTCAACTCCTGCGTCCTTCACTTTTGACTCCATTAAACCCTAAGGCACTGATCTTAAGACCTCATGCATTGAAGTGGATTTGATCCAAGCACTCTCAAAACATTGAATTTAAAACCCTAACCACACTAACCCTAACCTTAACTAACCTGCTAACCCTAAGTGCTGTCGTCATCCTTGGTTATTACATCATTAGTGCAGCTAGACATTTTGTTTATGAGCAATTGAATAATGGTTAAGGCATTTATTGAATGAAATATTGATTGGTTACATTGAATGCCATATTGTTCCAATATTTATTGGTGAAGTGTTATAATTTTCACTGCTATTGATAAACATTGACTTCGTCAACATTTATTGCTAATTGCTTATATGTTATTCAAATAGTCATTCTATTATATGAAGTACTAAACCCATTGAGATATAGCTTGCATATATCAATTTGTTGTTGCTTTGTTCCAGGCAGATATACTTTCTTTGGGGGTTTACTTTAAATTGGCCTTTGGTCGAACTATCTGCTCAGTGGTGACTTGTGAGGGGGGGACTCTTTATCTTTGTCTTACTATCCTCTTGCCTCCTCAAAACCCCAGGTCACCGAGGACATCTCCCCTGGGCCTCACCTCCCTAAATAGAAAGAACCTCCCCATCGTGGTGACATTGGGTGGGATAGGTTCATTTTTCGCCAGTTTGACCTACAAAACTCAAGCCTTCTATCCTTGCTACAAACTACGCGATAACAATGACCTCTAGTAACCCTGTTTACTCCTGTATGGACCTGGCTATAGTCTAACGGGGTTGTTTAGACTATTAAGCCTCCTCTCTAGAGCTCCTATTCGTAAAGGGACATTATAGTCCTCCCTTCCCGAGATTGCTTCTCCTCAAGCAATACCAACCCAAGGTGCTGTAACACATGCTCGCTCTCTCAAGTAGTATCCTCTACTGGAATCCCTCTCCATCTGATCAGACACTCTCTGATCACCTTGCTCCTTAGTTTCCTCTCTCGAAACTCCAGTACCTCCTCTGGAACCAACTCCAACTGTCCCTCCTCATCCAATGGGGGGAAGCTCCTCTGATGTGCTGATGAATTGTCCCATGGCCTTCTTGAGACAAGATATGTGGAACATGTTATGAATTTGGCTCCCTTCTAGAAGCTCTAGCTCATAAGCAACCTCGCCTACCCGACGCATGATCCTGTAAGGTCCATAGAATCTAGGCTTGAGTTTCTCAGCCCCACTCTTCTTCAGAGATGACTGTCTCTAGGGTTGGAGTGTCAAGAAAACCAAGTCCCCAACCTCAAAGCTGCGCTCTATCCTGTGCTTGTCCGCACTCATCTTCTGTCGATTCTGCACTGTTTGTAGGTTCTCTTTCAGTAACTTGAGAATCTCTTGACTCTCGGTGATCTAGTCCTTGGCTTTGGGAGCTCTTCTCTCCCCAAAAACCAAGTCTATCAAAGTGGGAGCATCATAACCGTACAATGCTTAGAAGGGTGTCATGCCAATGGACATGTGGAAGGTGGTGTTGTAGCAATGCTCTCCTAGATGTAGCCACCTGACCCATGTTCTCTGTTGTCCACTCACAGTTTCTCAAATACCCCTCAACCCACTTGTTGACTATCTCGGTTTGCCCATCTATCTGAGGGTGATAGTTGGTGTTGGGTGTCAACTTTGTCCCTACCAACCTGAACAACTCCCTCCAAAATGTACCAATAAATTGACTGTCCCTGTCACTGACGATGTTCCTTGGAAACCCATGGAACCTGAAGACCTCCCTGAATAATAACTCGACCACCTGAACTGTGCTGTAATCTGTCGGTATAGCATAGAAGTGAGCAAACTTGGTCAATCTATCGACCACCACATAGATGCAGTCCTTACCCTGAACCTTGGGTAGGCCTGTGATAAAATCCATTGATATGCTCTCCTATTTCTGCTCTGGAATGGTAAGTGGCTGAAGTAGTCATGCTGGAAGTGTTAATGTTTATGCCATTATTATAGTTCTTTGCATTTCAATAGATAAGAGCATCATAAGAACAAGATCACTGAGAAATACACATTCACAAGAGACACANCATTTATCTTGGGAAACCCTCTAGGGGAAGAAAACCCAGCAAAAACTTCCTTATCATAAATAGCTAATACAATGTTCAAGAGATCACTCAAACCAATACAGATGGTCCTCCCCAAGAGATGTGCCACTCTTCTTCTCCTCTCTCCAACTGGTAATTGCAGCTTGCCTCATAAGAGAATGAGCAAGTGAGTTGTGTGATAAAGTGAGGTGCTAGCCTCCTATATATACAAGACTGGCACGTGTGAAAGGGTTTCACTGGCAGGGTCGACCTCTCACTCTGGGTGGGTAAACCCACCTTTAATTTAATTATAGGTCTCAATAATAACTGTTGGGGCCGACTTCTTATTCTACCTATTACAATTGTCCGATGACCAATCCGCAAAAGGGGATTTGGTCCTAATACAATTATCGACATGATTAATCCACAATGGGGATTAATCCAATGAATAAAATAACAATAATAATAAGAATACTCTTCGCAGTTACATTATTT
>ML827387.1:48123-61678 GCA_009831015.1 Picea engelmannii | reverse complement strand
TCTGCATCATCAATGAATCGTGTCAGAATAAAATCCATAATCATAACATCTAATCAGATGCACATAGGTCATATATACAACAATCAAACCCCAATTGTCCACTCCCTAACTCGGTCTGGAGTCCAAGGGGTTTCATCGATGCCTCTGCATCCTCGAGGTCCAAAATCCTGCACACTTAGGAAAATCGAGTCAATAGCACCTGTCTATGTCAATACAGCAAAATAACATGTCATCAATTCATAATGCCTCATAATCATAATCAAATGCCCAATAGTGTAATAATCTGGATCACTTGCAAGAAAGTGTCCTCAAAGAATAAGTTCGCTCAGTGCATGCAAGAGAGGGATGTTACATACACCCCCTCTTGGTCTAAAGTTTGTCTCGAAGTTTCACATTATATAAGTGCTGAAATAATGTGTATCACAGTATTATAAGTATATCTATAAAAAACAAATGGACATTGTTGGCGCATATCATGTACGTCCTCCCAGGTCACCGAGTGCAGACTATAGTTGTCCCACTGGACCTTGATCTGTTCTACTGTTCAACCTCGTAGTTTTCAAATGCGATGATCCAGGATGCAGATCAGCTCAAACATGAGGGCCCCCTCATCCGATACCTGCAAGGAAATCATGCTAATAACATGTGTAGGATCACTAATATAATGTCTCAAAACAGATACGTGAAAAATATTGTGCATACGCCTCAAAGAATTAAGCAAGGCTAGTCAATAGGCCACATGCCCCTTCTTCTCCACAAGCTCAAAAGGTCCCATGAAACTTGGAGAGAGTTTATCTCCCTTTCCAAACTTGATCGAACTCTTATGCGGTTTTACCTACAAGAAGACTCGATCACCAACTTCGTAACTATGGTCGACACGGTGCGTATCAACATAACTCTTCTACCAATCTTGTGCTTCTTTGATCCTTTGTCCTATTGTTTTCATTTTCTCTTCCATTTCTTGGACCGCTTCTGGTCCCACCAGGATCCTATCCTCAAGATGATCCCAACTCAAAGGCATCTGACATGGTCACCCATAAAGGAACTTGAAAGGCGCCATCTTAATGGTGCTTTGGTAATTGTTGTTATAAGAGAATTCTACCAGTGGAAAACATTCTTCCCAACACTTATGTTGGTCCATCACATACATGCGCAACATGTCTTCCAAGGTTTGGTTTGTTCATTCGGTATGCCCATCAATCTTCAGGTGATACGCAGTACTAAATTTAAGTTGGGTTCCCAAGGCCTCTTGGAAACTAGTCCAAAATATTCCAGTAAACATCGATCCTCGATCAGATATAATCCTCTTAGGCATGCCATGCAGCCTCCCAATCTCACTGATGAAAACTCTAGCTATGTTAGGTGCCTGATACATCGTACGCATAGGAATAAAATGAGCACTCTTCGTCAGAGTGTCGACTACCACAAAAATCGAGTCGTGTCTCCTTGTCATCAGTGGAAATCCAACAATGAAATCCATCGAAATGACCTCCCATTTCAATTCCAGAATAGCGTGTATTTCTAGTAATCATGTTGGATGTCTATGTTCAACCTTTACCTGTTGACATTCTAGACATCGGGACACATAGTTAACTATGTATGCCTTCATTCCCTTCCAGAAGAATACGGGTTTAAGGTTTTCCCTCATCTTCGTGACTCCTGGGTGGGTCATGTAGATTTATCTGTGAGCCTTGTTTAGGATCAAACTCCTCAACTCGTCGTTCGGTGGTACATAAATCCAAGTTTTAAACCTCAATAATCCATCATCATCAAACATAAATCCTTCAAATATTGGTACCATCATTGTGTTTTGTCCAATAAAATCCTCGACCTCTTTGTACCAATCATCATCGCATTGTAAAGTTAGAATCTTTTCCCGTAGATTCGTCTGAAGAGGCAACACCGAAAATATGCGTGGTCTCCGACTCAATGCATCTGCCACTTGGTTCATTGTTCCTTTTATGTAAGTAATATCGAAGTCGTACTCGCTAATCAATTCCGACCAATGCCGTTGTCGCGCATTCAGATCGCTTTGCGTAAAGATATGTTGTAGTCCACAGTGGTCCATCTTTAGTTCAAATTTCCGTCCAATAAGGTAGTCTCTCCAAACCTTCAAGGCATATACAATGGCTAACAAATCCAAATCGTGTGTCACATAGTTCTCCTCATGAATTCTTAGTTTCCTCAAGATGTAAGTGATCATTCGATCATCTTGCATCAAGACTTTTCCAGAGCCTTCCTTGGATGCGTCAGTGCATAACAATAAGTCTGCATCCATGTCAGGGACCTTTAGTATCGGTGCCATTGTCAATATCTCTTTGAGCCTCTCAAAAGATTCTGTGCATTTCTCAGTCCAAACAAACTTCTTGTTCTTCTTCTACAACTCCGTGATCGGATTTTCTATCTTAGAAAATTCCTCGATGAACCGTCGATAGTATCTTGGTAAACCCATGAAGCTATGCACTTCCAGGACATTCGTCAGCACAAGCCATTCCATAATAGCCTCAACCTTTGTTGGATCCATAACAATACCTTTGTCAGAGATGACATGTCCTAAGTAGTGAATCTTTGATTGATAAAACGAGTATTTGGACAACTTCCCATACAATTTGTGCTCTCCAAAACATTGTAGTACCAAGCGCAAGTGCTCGTCATGCTCCTCCATCGTCCAAGAGTAAATCAAAATATCGTCTATGAATACTTGGACGAACTTGTCCAAGTACTCACGGAACACCCTGTTCATCAAACTCATAAATACCCCTAGGGCGTTTGTCAGTCCAAACAGTAAAACCATAAACTCGTAATGCCCAAACCTTGTCTTAAAGGAGGTCTTAGGGACTTCATCCTCCTTGATCTGTAATTGGTGATACCCTGATCACAAATCGATCTTTGAGAACATTGTCGCACCCTTCATCTGATCGAGCATATCATCAATCCTCGGAAATGGATATTGATTCTTGATCGTTTCTTCATTCAATTGATGGTAGTCAATGTAGAGCCTCCACGACGCATCCTTATTTCGTATGAAAATAATAGGCACACCCCATGGTGACACACTCGGACGTATATGTCCCAGGTCCAACAACTCCTTCAGTTTCATTCTCAACTCTTGTAACTCCAGGGTCGACATCCGATAAGGCATTCTTGCTATCAGTTCAGTCCCCGGTTTCAGGTCTATGGTAAACTCCAATTCCCTCTCTGATGGCATTCTAGGTAACTCCTCTAGAAAGATGTCTGAAAACTATCTCACCATCGGAAGGTCTTCTAGACTTTCTGCTACTCCTCTTTCATTTAACGAAAGGATCACATAAAGCTTACACCCCTTGCGTATGCTCTTCCATAGCTACAAGGAAGAGATGAACCTTAGGGAAACTCCCTGGTTCTGACCTATAATCACGTGCCTCTGTCCCTCGTCATCAACCAAGCTCAATCATTTCATCTTACAGTTGAGTATCACCTCATGTGATTCCAACCAATCCATACTAATCATGACGTCATAAGATCCTAATATCATGACATGCAGGTTGGTGTTGGTGACAAACTCTCCTAGGTTAAGGGTACAGTCTGTAACCTTCCCTCCAACCTTTTGTTTAGCTCCCAAAGCCATCTCTACAAAGCTAAACTCATCCTGTTTGACTTCCTTTACCTTAATACTTTTTAGCACTGCATGAGAAATGAAACTCTCAGTATCACCGGGATCTATCAAAATGCTAAGGGTTTGGTCAGCGATGGAACCTGACGTCTCGAGCACAGTCGATTGGTGCTCTGCCTAGCGGTTATTCACCGCTGCATGAATCCAATGGGCATTGCCAAAATCTCTCGCGGTAGTGGGTCTGGATGGTCCAGACGCTCTAGTCCTCTCCATTGAGAAGTCATGCTGGTAGTGTGGCTCCCCACATGTCCAACACCCCTTCTTCGGTATAGTAATCTTGGTACTTGAAGTAGAATATGACGGCCCAACAGCCTGGAATCCTAGTCTGTTCTGCTGAACAGGCCTAAACTATTATTACTATGGTCGATGTTGTTGTTGATGTTTTGGTCCGTGATAAGGTGTCCACTGCTGAGGCATTGGTCATCGAGGTGTAGTGAAAGTGGATCCCCTCTAGAAGCAACGATATCCTGACGTATTTCTGGCTGGTGTCTGATGTTGTTGCGCACCAGATGACACCTGCCATGTTGGTCTCACTGGAATCCTACTCTGACCCCTGCTAACAAGCTCCTCCTCTACTATGAGGGCCTTCTGGAGGAAATCATGCAAGTTTTGAGGCATCAGAATCCTAACCTTTGCACGTATGCTACCATTAAGGCTGAACACGAACCTGTTGACCTTAAGTTTCTTAGTATTAAGATGCGGAGCATATCGAAGCAACTCCATAAAATGAGCCTCGTACTCGAGCACCATACAACCACTTTGTCATAAGGCGTTGAACTCATTGAGCTGGCGCTCAATGAATTCCTATGAAATGTACCTCTCTCAGAACCATTCCTCAAACAATTCCCATGACACGTCTTCAACGACCATGTTCAACTACGACAGGAGCGTCTTCCACCATAGAAGAGTGTTCCCCTTCAATTGAAATACTGCCATGTGAACCTTCATGTTGGAGGTATAGTCGTGAAGTGAAAATCACATTGCCATATTCTCCAACCATACCTCGGCATTTGCGCCATCCAATGCACAAAAGAACTCGAGAAATTTGACCTTCTCGAGTTTGTGGTGAATGCTACTAGTACCAACCAAAGTGCGTGGTGGAGCCTCAGGGGGTGTCGGGGCTTTGGAATCCTCTCTGTCCAAATGGATACTTAGTGCCTCAAACATCTGCTGAAAACACCTCATTAGCCCAACCACATCACCAACTACTATATTCTCCTACCCAACAACCTGTTCGTCTCCCTCAGGGTTAGACCCCTCAGGCATGTATGTTGTTGGATGCATCACACCTCCTCCCCTATCACCCCGTCATCTGCCTTCGCGGTGTCCTCTAACCGTGGTTACCTGCACGAATACAAGTCAACTTAATTAGGAACATTATAATCAATATCATATCAATGAAATTCGTAGGGATCCCAAGTCGCGAGTTGAACCCTGCTCTGATACCATATGTAACGACCCCATCCTTACGACTATAAGCGAAGCAAAAAGTGCATTTTTTTTTTAAATGGGACGACAACAACGATTACAGCTAAATAACAAATATGACGGTGGGCACCATGCCCATTGAACAGGCAGCAGACAACTACGACTCCATACACTGGCACAAGAGAAACTGGGTGAAACATGTGTAAAACAACAAGGAGGAATGACTACCTGCTCGACGCAAACAAGACCACACCTACAAGATAAGGGAAAACATCCCCCTCCCGACACAACGACCTTGATGATCAATGACTAGAACCTTAAGGCGTGTGAACCAAACGCATGAAGGCATTACAACCTAAGTGCTAACAAAAACTCACATTGATCAACAACACCCACACAGAAAGCACAGACCTCGACCAATTTATCCTTCGCCTCTATTCCTTAGGGTGCGCAATGGTCCCCTCATTAGGAATCATGTTGTCCCCAGGTGATACACACGACTATAACCTTGGCACGACACATCCTTTCTGGACCAAGGACTCTAGATAACCCCGACGCGCTAGGAGCCGAACACTGACAATAATGTTATACCCATACCCCAAGCAATAGATCGACAAGATGCAAGATGACTAAAATCAAAAGGAAAATCTCAAGCTAATACCTAACTCCACCAACAACCCTTCCAATAACTAATAAGCTAGATGTCTAAGTGCGAAGGCCAAATTATTACCAAGCTACTAAGGTCATAAATATTCTCATAATGCGCACTAAGAAGGGAAGTTAACCAAATCAAATACACTTATCAACAATTATAAACTATCCATTAAAATAAGTGATCTACTTAACATCTTAAAGGTGCTCCACGCTGCTTAAAAAATAATCGACAATATTGTCTAGAAGGGCCAATCTTGAATGTGATCGATGTCTATAATTAATGCCACTTCAATGCTATATTTACCGCCATTTTATGTTGTTATGTGGTTACAAATAAAATCCATTTGACGCTATTCAACAACAATAATTATTAATGCTAATTAATAACAGAAGAACGTTGTCCAGAAACAAATTGCCATGTTATTGTTGTCATAAGGATAACATAACCAAATAATACATGCTAAGTTAACAATGATAACGATAATATGCATTGTAATAATGCTAAGCTAACAGGAGATCGTTATTAATGCTAATTAATAACAGAAGAACGTTGTCCAGAAACAAATTGCCATGTTATCGTTGTCATAAGGATAACATAACCAAATAATACATGCTAAGTTAACAATGATAACGATAATATGCATTGTAATAATGCTAAGTTAACAGGAGATCATTGCGCATCTGCACAATAATACAAGATAACTCTATATAGTAATATCACATTAAACCAATCGCTTAACCAAACCATAAAAATCAAGCGATACATTACAAGAAAAATAGTTGAATCCAGCTATGCGCCCAAACATTTAAAGAGAAATCAAATCACAATCAAGTACAGGAAAAGGGAAGAGTGGTCAAATGACAAGGCTGGAAAAAAGACATGAAGATGCAGAGATAATTTGTTGCCACCTCCAGACAAAAATCGTCATGAAGATGCAGAGATAATTGGCAAAATTCACAAAGATTAATAAATATTAGTGGCAGAGATTAATCACAAATATTAATGGAAAATCACCAGGTTAATAAAGACATGAAGACACATAGATAATGGAAAAATCACCAGGTTATTATTTATTTATTTTTTACAGAAACTGGGTAAAATATATATTAAAAATTCGTGAAAAAACGCAGGTAGAGAATATAGTTTTGGTTACAAAATTTTCAGAAATCAAAATTCTCCCGCCTGAATTCTCCAAGAAGGAAACGAAGATCAGGGGTGGCACTAACTAGAACACTAAAGAATGCTTATGTAACAATGGTAAAAACCATGCAGAAAAGTGCCTAATAACAACATAAAAAAACACTGCATACATTTACATTATGTTCTCGTCCGGTGTGGTGGAGTCTTCCCTATGTTGGAGGCTGGAGGTTGAGGTCCAGTTGAGCACGTGGTCCTAGAGAGGAGGCCTCATCTGAGATGTAGGTGTTTGTGGAGGGAGTGGGTGACGTTGGCGTGATAAAAAATTTGAGCGCCTCTATTTGTTGTCCGAGCACTTCACACTCGTCCCTATTTAGTTGTTGCTCACTCCTATGCTGGATGGTAATTTCTGTGATCGAGAGAAACTAGGTAGAGAGATCCCTAAGCTGTAATTGAAGAGTTTGGACAGTGTTTACCAGCTCTTCATGCTCCTCCACTGGAACCATTCTTGGTGGTTGCCTGTTCATCTTGACTGAACTCCTTGCTTTCCCCAATTGAAGAAACCAGATACCAGTGCGCTTACGAGGAGTAGTCTCATCTCTGTTCTTCACAGGAATGATCTTTCCAAACAAGTGGATTTCTTCTGCTATGATATTCTCCCTCCTCTTCATTTGATTCAAGGAACTTAACCATTTACCCAGGATTTGCCACGAATTTGAGCCATGATCACTTCTGATGTAGGGATCTTTCACCTCGCCTGGAATTAATTCCTTGTACATTCTAAACGTCATCTTGAGCATGTTCGCCTCACTCTAGTTTTATCTCCCATGCCCCAGAGCTGTCCAAGGTACACCGAAGAGACTTCCCAAGCTTGGGGAGGTAAAGAAAGGAGGATGCAAGTCACAGACTAGGGAGGAGCATGTGGAGAAGAGTCTAGATGTAAGGTGTGGGCGGGTGTGTGGAAGGGACATGTGGAGGGGGCAGGTGGACATGGGGGGGGGCATGTGGAGGAGGTAGGTGGAGGTGGCATGCTAGGCCATGTGTTGAGGTGAGAGGGAGGATGAGTGGGAGACACACTATGGACAGAAGGGCAAATGGTCCATATCTTGACAGCCACTATGGCCCGACTAGTGTGCTGAGTGGGATGAGGAGGAGGAGCTATCTGTCATGTGTTTAGAGTCATGGGATTGGCGTGAAGAGAGAAATTTTGTTGACAACCAACGAGCCTTGCTCGAGACCAATTGCTAGGCTCACTTGAGCGTCCGCCAGGTGATTGTTCCGTCTGAGGACGTGAAAAAGAGGGATATTGTGGAAGAGCTTGATCTTTACTGCAATTCTTTAAGGAATGGATTTTAAGTGTAAATTTGGGGGGTGGGACCCGTTGCGAGCATGCCCTATGATTATCTTAGAGTCCCCAATCACTGAAAGGGAGTGTATGTTTATGCTTTTGGTGAGATGAAGCCCTTGATATAGAGCATAGGCTTCATCTTGATTATTTGTGGCGATGCCCAGATTCCAATGGAAATATAGAACTTGGTTTCCTCATGGGAAGATGATCACCCCTCCCACTCCTTCCACCCCGGGGTTTCCTTTCGGGGCTCCATCAAAATAAAGGATGTGTTTTTGTTGCTTGTTGCACTAGAAAAGGTAATCAATATCTTCATGAAGCCGCCATGTGGATTTAGAAGGAGGAGAAAGAGGAGAAGTGGGGGAAGGGGGGAGGAAAAAGGAGTTGATCCAATCTGATTCGATAGTTGAGGTGGGGTTGAAAGGAAAAGATTTGAATTTGGAAAGAAAAACTTCTGCAAGGAAGCCTACAACTTTTTTGGCTACTAGATCAGGGGGGGAGCGAAGGTTGGATAAGATGATTCGATTTCTGGTGAGCCATATTTTCCAGCAAATGAACTTGGGTAAGGCTTTGAACAGGGCTTTGAAGAGAGGGTTTATGAAGGTGCCCTAATATCGGGAGGCCCAATATTAAAAGAGTTCTCTGGGCTGGACCGGCCATCTGATTCTTGGATGGAGGCTTTGAAGAGTTGTTTTCCACATCATGATAGTGAACGAGAAAAGAAGGAAGACATGTTGAGATGTTTCTGATGCCTTGCCACATAGTTCACATCTGAAGGGCCCATACATATTTATTTTTAGTATATTTTCTCCTGTTAGCAGTTTACCATGGGCTAGAATCTAGCTAAAGGAATTTACTTTGGTTGGACTATCGTTGGTCCAAAGAGAATTCCACATTTTATCTTTTGGGAGGAGGGTCGTTTTGGAGAGGAGTTGCGAGTACCCTTGCTTGACAGAGTAATTTCCATTTCCCCAACCTCGTTGGTCTTTTAAGGTGATATGTATGGGGGCACAACCTTTTAGCAGAGTTTGTATTTGATGCATTACATCTTGAAGATTGCGTGGAATGTTTGGCAAGTTCCATCCTATCCAGTCTCCAATATCTTTGTTCCAAGAGGAAATGTCTGAGATATGATTTTTTCCTTGCATATCAAGCCAATTGATGATCAGTCTTAGATGCATATGGTGCCAGAGAGGCTTCTTTCCCTTGATACTATCTGCTCCTATGAGAATCTTTCGTCCATTTCCATGTATCTAGGTGAGCTGGATTTGAATGAGAGGGATGGAGGCAGAGAGGATCTTCCCTATTGGGGGTCCTATGTTCAGAGAGTGACGCTAATATAAACACCTGAGTATGTCCCCAACTAGATATTTTCTTTTTAAAACTTGCTTCCACCAGTCGTTCCTTCCCGAAACAAGGTTCCATAGAATTTTTTCTCCCATTGCTATGTTGGTAAGTGTTGGATCCTTGATGCCCAAACCTCCATTTTCCTTGGGTTTCTTTACTATGTCCCATTTTATTAGGTGGAATATTTTCTTATCTTTTTTTCCCCCTTCCCAAACAAAACGTCGTAGAAGGATGGAAATTGAAGACTTGACAATTTGTGGAGAAAGTAGAGAGGATAATTGGAATATGGGGAGAGCAGAAAGGACATAATTTATCAACACTATGTGTCCTACTAAGTTGAGCCAAAAGGCTCCCCAGTGGTCCAATTTGTTTTTGATATTTTCAAGAGTTTGAGTCCAGGTTGAGTTTGGGAGAGAATTGAGACAAATAGGGATGCCGAGTTATCTGAAGGTTTTCCATTTTTCAATAAGAGGAAAGCATAATACATTTGTTATTAGGTGAGAAGTTCTTAGAGGCGTGTTCCAAGCGTAAACATTTGATTTGGCACTATTTATGAGAGCTCCCTAGGCTTGAGTGAAGTTTTCCAGGGAAGTTTTGAATCTCTTGGCCATGACAATGGAGGCTCCTCCAATGAGGAGAGTGTCATTAGAAAATTGGGAGTGGTTTATTCTCTTCACCCCTAGAGCTATTTTGATGCCTGGAATGACTTTGGAGGTTCGGTCTTTTTCCAGTTGTCTGCCCATAGTTTCGGCCATGATTATATAAAGGAGGGGGGATAGCAGAAAACCTTGTCTTAGCCCTCTACATATTTTGAATAAGCTTGTCAGGCATCCATTGATCAGAGGGGCTATCCACGGAGAGGAGATACAAGCTTAGACCCAAGCTGTGAAGCCATGGCTAAAACCAAATTTCTTCAGAACTGCAAGCAAAAAGGAGTGCCTTACCCTGTCAAAGGCATTGGCCATATCAATTTTAATAATCATTCCTTGGTCTCCTCTATCCCTGCTAGAGTGGATTGCTTCTTGCACCAGTATAATTTTGTCGATCATTTGTATTTTTTCCACGAAGCCACTTTGGTTTGGGGAGATGAGTTTATGAAGGAGAGGTTTGATTCTATTGGCTATGATTTTAGTTATGAGCTTATACGAAACATTGCAGAGGGATATGGGTCTAAATCTGGAGAAGGAGGAAGGGTTCAAATTCTTAGGGATAAGAGCCAAAAAAGTGGAATTTGTATTACCCCCCAACTTTGCAAATTCTGAACATATTGTATCATCCTCGTGAGCTCTCTTTTTTTTATATGCCAGCACTTTTGGTAAATATGCGCACTCAAACCATCTGGTCCTCGAACTTTGTCTGGATGAAGCTAGAACACGGCCTCATGAAGCTCTTTTTCTGTAACTTCCTGATTAATCTTGTTGTTATCCTCCTGATTAACAACGCTCAGGATGTTGATCAATAGATTCTCTTGGATGTTGATATCTATAGTGTTGTCTTTAGTTAGAATTCTTTCAAAGTGGAGTTTGGCTTCTTCTTGGATTTTATGTAAGTCGTCTATTTTTGTGCCATCTTCTTTTGTGATTTCCTTCACTTTGTTCCTCGAAAGCCTAGCTTTAGTTTGTCTTTGAAAGAATTTTGTATTTTTGTCTCCTAAAGTTAACCAAAGGCTTCTTGATTTAAGCCTCCAAGTTTCCTCTTCCTCATGGAGGATTTTTGATATTCCATGAAGTTTTGTGCTCTTTGAGGAGAAGTGGATGGGTGATAGTTCCCTCTTCCAGCTCTATTCTATTTTCTTCCATTTCCTTGGTTATCCTGTCCTTTGATTCTTGTTCTTTTTCTTTGTTCCTCTTCACCCAGTGCTTTAGGGTCGTCTTGAATCTTTTTAATTTATGCTCCCAAATGTAGTTTGGAGAGCCTTGAATCCAACAGTCCCAGGCATCTGAGACGATGTCAAAAAAATAGGGTGCTGAAATCCAGAGGGGGTTGAATCAAAAGGGGATGGGTCCAGGGTTGTCAGGGGGGTAAAGGGTGAGGGTGATAGGTCTGTGATAAAAAACAGTCCAGGGTAGAATGCGAGAGAAAGGTAGAAAGGCATATTCTAGGAAGGAACTGCTTAGGCTAAATCGATCTAGACGAGCAGTGATGTGCCTCGGTCCGAGTATTCTGTTTGACTAAGTGAAGCGATCGTTAGAGGGATTTACATCTAGAAGGTGAAAGGAGGATATTAGATCCTTGATATTCTCACGAGAGGGGTCTTGTACTAGAGATCCCCCCTTTTTTTTCTTATGATGGAGAGTAGTGTTGAGGTCTCTAGCTATTATGAGATCTTTGGGCTCAAGAGTATCTTTGATGCTTTGGAGGGAGGACCAACATTCAATTTTTTCCTGGTATAAATAAGGCATATAAACATTGATGAAGGTCAGAGTCTTACCTGTTGGTAGATGCAGGAGTGAAGTTTTAATCCAGTGTGTCATGGACTGCCTGGATTGTAGAGAGAAGAAATTAGGATTCCAAAGGTGCAAATTCCCCCCGAGGCTCCTCTTGCACTGACTGCTATGCCTTTTCATGATCTCCAGATGTAACAACTGTCCTGAAGGATTTCAGTATCCTTCCTTTTTTTCTCCTGAAGCAGGAGGACTTGCGGATTATCTTCTTTAATAAGATCATGTATTAGTGAGAGCTTGTGTCGACTTCCTAGTCCTCTGCAATTCCAGGAGATCGCTTTTATCATTTACTAGGTTTAGGGTTTCCCCATTTATGGGGGTTGGGTCCACTCTGGTTCTTGGTCTGCCTTGTTTCTTTCCTGGTATGTTGTTCCAAGGTTTATTATTTCCCAAGTTCGATTTCCTTCCTGGTCAAAGCTTCTCTTTTATGCAGGTTTGTCTTTCTACCCACTTTTTTGATGGGGGAGGCGAGTGAATCAGACTCTGAATTTTTTTCTGATCTTTGATCTAAATCATCCTCCTAAGGATGAGAGGCTTGATGAGAGGGATAAGGTTGAGCGGAGGGTGGGTTTGGTGACTCAGGGGGATGGGTATAAGGGGGGTGACTCCTCTCTAGGAGGATCTTGGATCGAGATTTNATTAGGCGGGGGGGGCATGGGGGTGGCTTTATTGTTCGCATCATGCCTCTACCACATTTTCTTTTAGGGTTGTTTCCACTATTCAACTTCTTCAATCAAGAAGCGAAGAAGCCTCTTTCGCAGAGGAAATGCGAGCGGTTACCTTTCAGATGGGGTTTCCAATTCTTGTTAATCCAAATTGCCATAACCCACAGTGATGGCCAAATGCCCGTGAATTGTCCTATGAGTGATTGTTCAACAAATTTGAGGGTGAGAGCTCTTGAGGTTCCTTGGACCTGTACCGAAGGGATCTCATCCAGATTTTTCACAAAATTTGGAGGGGTTTGTTTACTTGTCTTGGGAAGCGAGGCAACGAGGGATGCGAAGGCTGCCGCATATTTGGAAGAGTCAAAGGGAGAGGGATCGGGGGGGCCCAAGGCCTCTCCAAGAGAGGGGGGCATGCGTGCAGAGGAAGGGAGGGTAGGGCCTCAGACCAAGTGGTTGTGTTGCTTAACCATTAAGGGATTTTGAGATTTTTAAGGTTAGAATATAGAAATTATCAGTGCTTCATACAAGCATGATAGGAATACACGTCGCTTGAGAGATTCAAACTCTAGCGGGGAAACCCCATGTACTTAGGAGGAACATGACTTAACGACTCGCCCAAAGCGACAAGTTTTAAAACTCACCAGGTTATTAAAGACAAGAAGACGCAGTGATTAAATGGAAAAATTGTTAGGTTAATAAAGACATGAAGACGTCGAGATAATGGAAAAATCCCCAGGTTATTAAAGACATGAAGACGCAGTGATTAAATGGAAAAATTGCTAGGTTAATATAGACATGAAGATGCCGAGATAATGGAAAAATTGCCAAGTTATTAAATACATGAAGAGACAGTGATTAAATGGAAAAATCATTAGGTTA
>ML827387.1:0-10750 GCA_009831015.1 Picea engelmannii | reverse complement strand
TCAAGAATTGGTAATTTGGAACTGTTCTAGAGAGTTAGTTCTTTCCACTTGTGGAGTGGAAACGTCTTGGAATTCACTCTGTTGAGGAGAGCCCTCCGGTGAGTTGGTAGGCAAGGGTTGAGAACCTTCCAGATCTTCTGGGGTTAAGCCTTGCATTCTACATGAATGGCATGGAGGGTCAATTGTGATTGATTTAGAATCTTACGAAAGAAATTCTATGACCAACTTGGGTAAACAAACAACACACGCTAGTAAAATCTAGAAAGCAAAACCAAGCAAACAAGACCTTCCAATTTCGAAGTCACTAGTTGGTGATGAAATCCAACGTCGCGATGACGAGACAAGAAGGGGCTAGGCTAGGGTGGAAAAGTTACGTTGACGACCTGCTTAATGGACTTACACCCTAGTGCAAGCTCCCACACATAATCGTGGGTATACCCTCCAAGGAGCCCAAGTGAGTTTGGCTAACGTCGATTCCAGGTACCGTGAAGACTTACCCCTTCACAGTCACCTTGTGCAAGACCCTAAGAAGATAGGCTACTAAGGTTACCACCAACAACAATGATGCATGGGGGAACAGTCGACAGTCTGATCCATACACAAGGGCAGGGTATCTAGCCCAAAATTAGCTTGAGAGGCTTCCACTCATCATTGTGGGTATACCTTCAAGTGACCCCCGTAATACGTGCAATATCTACATTGATATCAACAAAGTAGGGTGAGTAACTCTGTCAGTCTCGATGCGACCTCAGGTTTGACCCTTGTGTGAGAAGGGATTCCCAGGAAAAAATGATGCAAATGGAATTTGACACTCCTTATCACAAGATGTTATTGTGTGTTTGGTTCTTTGGAGAGTGTGTCTCACTGCCTATTCCAAAGCTCTAGCCTAGATAGTGTTGGTGTAAAAGAGCCCTAGAAAAAGTTACTAGTTAAATTTTAGAATTGTGCAATATTATTAAAGGCTATTGTTACTCAAAAGGAGACGGAAATGAAATAGATGTTGTGTGAGACTCAGACCCAACAATGCATAAATAAGGATGAATGATACAATTTTTTTGTTCGATGAATCCTATTTACAGGAGGGAAAGAGGAATTTTCTGGAACAATGTGAACTACGATGTATGATCTTCTCTGAAATTCAGTATCAAACAATCATGAACAATGCAAATTCTCTATTCGTTGTCTTTCAATACTTGAATGCCAATATTTTTTGAATACAAGGGTGGTTTAAAAAATAAAATGTCTTTATTTTTTCATTAGAAACCAAACAACAGGGATGGAACTAAGAAAAAACAAGCAACCCATGAAAAAGAAATACACAATAAACACCCAAACCAATCTTTCAATGAAGATAAAAATAACAAACTGACAATACTAGTCTCTTCAAATGCACATGGGTAACACTTATCCAAGTAATAAGCAATTGAAAAGGACACATGATCTCAACTTTTAAACCAATCAAAGGCTCCTGACCAAACAAGCACTCAGATTTCAAAACCAGAGATTATACCCTTGTTAAGAAAAGGTCAATAGGTAAAAACTAAGAAAAATGATCAAGAAGAGCTTTTGATTTCCTAAAACTAATCATTCACAAGATCTGAAGTCAATAAACATTCAATCACTGGCTAGAGGAGTTCTTCCTAGAAACACAAACAAATCTGGGCATCTGAGGACACAAAAGGCTTATTCCACAATTTTCACAAGTGAGTTTGCAGGCTGGGAGTGGGGCACAGTGCGAGAATCAAGGATTCTCACAGGCTAGACACATGCAAACTATGAGAAGTTCACACTGAATTGAACACCAGGGTGTGAACTTTAGTGATTCTCGTAGGCTACAGAAGGGTGCAGTGCGAGAAGGTCTGTAATCAAGCAAATTTTGGAAAAAAGACAAAACTTCTGAGGGAACTTCTGGATCCAGGGAGTCTATAAGGGTTTCCTTAAGACTCAGAGATTGATTAGGAATGAAAAATGGTAGGTTAAGAGAAAATGGCCAAGAAAAAACCACTAAAATGGGTTGTTATCAGATAAATTGGTAGGTGTGGACACTAACAGATCTCCCTAGATCCACTTGGATCTAGAACAAAACAAGACAGGACACGATTTTTTCCTTAAGTTGTAGTCATTGAATCTACTAATAAGGAAGAACGAGTGACATACCTTAATATCGCTTTATTAAGTCTCTGTTGTTCCCACTTCGCTCCGATGCTCTTATGAAATCAAGTCCAAGACAACACAAACCAACCAAAGTGAAGATAGCAAAGTATATTCAATGTCAACCTATGCATATGATCAAGGAGTTATGCAACAAAATAAGAGTAATTTTATGGGAAAGGGACATGCCGCTGTATTATATTAATTGAAAGTAGAAGATACAACTAGATCACCTTGATGTCGCAAGCTTCCTTTCAGTGACCCTTGGTTCCAACACACACACTTTCTCTATACTTTCATGAAGAAGATCCAATACAACTTGGTGGGCCAAAAAGAGTCTCCAAGCTTCTATCCAAGCAGGGTTCTTCACACAATTCTTTCACCAATTCTCCATTCAATCTTGCTTAACCTTTTCCATGAGAATACTTTCAATATATAGGAGGAGAGATGGTTACATGGATGAGGATGATCCCAATAAATATGAGAAGTCAGTAGGATGCCAACCATGCAAATGCCAACTCATTTTCTAGAAGATCCACTTCTAGAACCTTCGTGACCGCTTCTCTTTTTCAAGCTTAAAAACAGGTTCGCACCCTATCTATGGAGCATATTGCGAACAGTTCACACCCCAAGTGTGGGTTTCCTGGGATAATGGGGGATTTTCACACCCTATAATACAAGCAGCCTGTGAAATCACCTTAAAAATGTGTTTTTGGAAGAAGATAGCAGTCACTTTTCTCAGTCAAAATGCCCTTGTGGGAGCCTGAATACATCACTTGTAGAAAGATCACCAGAGTGACCAAAATCATGTGTAACAACCCACTTCCATAAAGAATCTCACCCTCCAAGGATATTCCATAAATATCATAAGGCTCAAAGAAAATAAAAGGATTTCTCCTCTTATCAATGTTATCATTGTGATAAGATGGGACACATTGCTAAGAATTGTCCTTCCAGAAGGGAAGAATATAAGAAGAGAAATAACAAAATACATCATTCTCATGCAGTTGAAGATGATGCGCCACCCAATAAGTTGACTAAAGAAGATATTGAATATTATGTTTTATTTTAATCCCTCTCAAGATATGTGACACCTAAAGAGGATACTTGGCTTATAGATAGTGGTTCCTCTAAGCACATGACAAGACATAAAGACATTATCTCTAGCCTTACAGAAAAAAACTTCCCCCAAAAAGTTTCACTTAGAGATGACTATCAGTACCCTATCAAAGGAGTGGGAGAATTCACCTACAAACTGGATTCAGAAACTCCGATGAGAATGAAGGATGTACTTTATGTACCAGGTTTGACAAAGAACTTACTTTCTATCTCAGCTCTATATAAGCAATGTTTCAAGGTTGCAGTAGATGGTGAAGTTCTTATGTGGTCTAAAGGAAAAACCATAGAATATGCAATTGTTATTGGAACAAAAGAAGGTGATTTGTACAAGTTAAAAGGTCAATCATATACAACCTTGACTCACTCCACTAAGAGTCCTTGTGAACTTTGGCATAGAATACTATCTCACATCAACTACAAATCCTTACCATATGTAAGCAAGGTAGTTACAGGTTTACTAGAATTTAAGGTTGATCATGAAGGTGTATGCAAGGGATGTGCGTAAGGAAAGAACATAAATAATCCTTTCAAAAAAAAAGTGACAGTAAAGTAGAAGGAATCTTGGAGGTCATCCACTCATATGTATGTGGTCCAATGCCATCAACCTCTCTAAGAAGGTATGTATACTATGTACCATTTATTGATAGTTACTCTCGTAAGACTTGGGTTTATTTCTTAAAATAAAAAGATTAAGTACTCAGAAAGTTCAATGATTTCAAAGCCTTGGTAGAAAACCTCTTCGAAAGAAAATCAAGATACTTAGGTCAGATAATGTAGGAGAGTACACCTCAAATTAATTTGGAATTTTTTGCAGAGATTTTGGGATTAAGAGGGAGCTCACCACTCCCTATAATCCTCAAAAAAATGGTGTAGAAGAAAGAAAGAATAGAAAAATTATGGAAGTAGTGAAGACTATGATTCATGATCAAGATCTTCCAATGCACTTATGGGATGAAGCAACATGAACAATAGTCTATGTCCAAAATAGATTATTCCATAGTGCACTTGGATTCAAAACCCCAGAAGAAATGTTCATTGGAAAGAAGCCAAAAATAAGACATCTCAAAATATTTGGTTGTTTAGTGTTTGTACACATTCCGAAAGAAATAATAACTAAGTTGGATTCTTCAGGAAAGAAGGGAATATTTGTTGGATACTGTGAGGTCTCTAAGGCCTTCATAATTTACATACCAGGTTACCATCATATCGAGATCAACATATATGTAACCTTTGATGAAGATACAACACTCAAAATATCAAGGAAATGCAATCTTGAATAAGTATATGAAGAAGAACATGTAGCTCCCAGAGTTGCATAACCAATGAAGGAAGTTACAGTTACTCCTGATGATGAGATTCCAGAAAATCATGATATGATAGAATCTCAAGAACCTCCCCAGATGATGATATCTCACAAGAGAAATCCAACTTGGGTAAGGGAACTTATTCAATAAGGAGAGAAGTATGGCTCCCTAGAAGGAACCATGAGACAAAGCAATAAACCTAATCCATTCTCCAATTATATGGCCTTGATGTGTTATCTCATAGAAAAGAACCTACTTTCTTTGAAGAAGCCATTCAGAAGAAAAAATGGGTGGATTCTATGATAGAATAATACCAATCCATTATAAAGAATGATGTATGGTAAGTAGTTCCCATACCAAAGAACAAAAATGTGGTATCTTCCAAGTGGATATACAAGATAAAACATGCAACAAATGAAAGTATTGAAAAACAAAAAACAAGATTTGTGGCTCATGGTTTTTCTCGAAAGGAAGTTATTGATTATGAAGAGACATTTTCTCCTATATCCATATACACTATTATCAGAACCATCATAGCTCTTGTAGTGAAAATGAAGTGGAAGTTACACCAGATGGATGTGAAAACAACCTTATTAAATGGTGTTATTGGAGAAGAAGTGTATATAGAACAACCACAAGGGTTTGGAGTTGAAGATATAAAGACTCATGTCTATAGGTTGATGAAAGCGTTGTATGGGTTGAAGCAAGCTCCTAGAGCTTGGAATGACAGAATTGATAGTTTCTTGACGAGCTTGGGCTTTAACAAGAGTAAAGTTGATTCTAACCTTTACTTCAAGGTTATGAATGATGAGCCAATTGTATTGCTATCGTATGTGGATGACTTATTCTTAACAAGAGAAAAAAATCTCATCACAAATTGTAAGAAGAAGTTTGCTGCAGAGTTTGAGATGATAGACCTAGGCCTGATGCATTATTTCTTAGGTCTTGAAGTTTGGAAGAGCCCAGAGAAGATATTCCTTAACCAAGGGAAGTATGCAGTTGAAATACTGAAGAAATTTAACATGTTGGAATGTAAATCCATGAACACACCCATGAAAACAAAGTTGAAGCTCCTGGTTGATACTTCATCAAAGTTGGTTTATGCTAATATTTATAGACATATTATTGGCTCATTGATGTATCTGATGAATTTCAGGCCAGAAATATGCTTTGTTGTGAACACCTTGAGTCAGTATCTGGTAGATCCCAGACGTGTTCTCCTTATAACTTCAAAGCATGTGATGAGATACCTTAAGGGTATGTTGGATTATGGTCTCTGTTATATTGGAGATCATGACTTCAGACTGTATGGTTATACTGATTCATATTGGGATGGAAGTGCTTCTGATAGAAAGAGCACTTAAGGATGTTGTTTCAATCTAGGGTCAACCATGACTTCATGGAAAAGCATGAAGCAATCCAATATTTCTCTCAGAGTGGTAAAAGAAGAATACATTGCAGCATGCTCCTTCAGTTGTGAATTTGTATGGCTTCGAAAGTTGTTGATAGGTCTATTCAATCTGTAGATGGAAGCCACCTTGATTCTATGTGATAACCAAAGTTTCATAAAGATGACAGAGAACCCAATGTTCCATGAGACCCTGTATCACTAGATTCGTGATATGGTGTAGAGGGGAGCTATAAATCTCCAATATGTTGGCACAGATGATAAGGTTGCAGATGTGTTGACCAAGCCTCTATCTCATGTAAAGTTTGAGTACTTCTCAAACAATCTTGATGTTGTCCGAAAGGACCTACATCGAAAAGGGGAGTGATGTTGATGATACTATGGTATCTTGACCAACAAAAGGTAGCTCTGTTAGGATTTTTTATCCTAGGGGATTGATCTTCCTTGGGAATATCTCAAAGGTCCGATAAGGACAGTCTGTCAAAGTAATTGTGCATGTATATGCCAAATTTGGTCAGTAGTGGTAGCTCTGTTAGGATTTTATATTCTAGGGAATCCTTTGATTTCTGGGCAGATCCTGAAGGTCTGGTAAGGAAAGTTTGTCAGAGTACCACGTGGTAGCTTTGTTGGGATTTTATATCCTAGGGAATCCTTTTATTCCTGGGAAGATCCCGAAGGTCCGGTAAGGACGGTTTGTCAGAGTACCACATTGTAGTTTCATTAGGATTTTTATATCTTATGGAATATTATGATTTCTGGGAAGATCTTGAATGTCTGATAAGGACAGTCTATCAGAGTACCACAAAATTTTGTTGTTGCACCTGCCTCATTCTGTTTCCATACAATGATGATATTGTTGTCTCGGACTCATGCTGATGATGTTGTTGTATTAGCCTCATGCTAATGACGTTGTTATTTCAACCTCGTGTTGTTGATGATGTTCTTGTATCAACCTCATGTTGTTGATGATGGTGTACCAACCTCGGGTTGGTGATATTGTTGTTTTAGTGGTATGCTAATTGATGTGGATGCAGATGATGATGATGATGATACTCTATCTCCATGTTGTGAACGATGATGTTATTATGATGACAAAAACTTCTGATGATTTGTGGATATGCTAGTCAATGTTTCAGATGCTAATGATGTTTTTTCCCTCTCTCTCCCAATGATGTTGTATTGGGTCATGTCAGTAGAATACCCTTCTCGTTAAGGGGGAGTGTTGAAATATTGTAACTTCGAAGAATGTTCTAATTATATTTGAGTTATTATCTTATAGATAAAATCCCCTTTTGTGGATTGATCATGTCGGGTCTTGTATAAGACAAAATCCCCTTTTGTGGATTGGTCAAACCATATTTATATGGTGGTATTTATAAAGTCATCCCCTAGGGTTTATAAAGTGGTTTTAACTACTCTTGGAAGAAATTGGCCCTACTAAGTAAAGAGACATAACCCTAGCGCCTCCTAAACAAGTATTTATAAGTGAGGATGGTGCCTCACTTGTTCACACACACACTCACTCACACTTCTAGTGCACATATTTTGAAGAAAGCTATAGTTGCAAGAAGGAGAAGAGAGGCACATGATTAGTCTAAGTTCATTCTTGGTGGTTTGGTCTTAGTCTTGGCATTGTATTGGAAATATATTATTGAGGAATTTTTTGTTGGGTTTTCTCCTTCATGAGGTTTTCCCAAGATAAAATGTTGTGTACCTTGTGATTGTGTTTCTTTCAGTGATCCTCTTTATGTTGTTGTTTTGAAAATGCATTTATAACCTAATAACAACATTAAAATTTAACACCAACCACATTTTCATGCAAGAAGATGAAAGCACACAATAATGGCAGTGGAAGGTGGCTTTGCTTCCTTGGTGTCTTTGACATTTTCTTGTATCTTTTCCAAAGATTCTTCCTTCTCTTCCAACTCTCGATGTAGTTGATCTGTCATCTGAGTGAGTCTATGCTCTCACTAGTTATCTATATGGATGACATTCTTTCCCAATTGCAGAAGCTGCACTTTTCTCTTATCCTAATCTTCCATGACAATTGTGAGGGAGTCTTGGCATTCATCAAATCACTTCTTTAGCAATGCCATCAATTTTTCATAGGTCTTAATTTTATTTTTTGGGTCTACCGTCCTCCGGTCCAATATATGGACCTTCTCCTTCAAGTGATTATTCTCTTATTCAATCTTCACATTGATGGCTTGAAGGTCTTCCAACCTTTCTATCTTTTCTTTATCCATGTTGATTCTGTGTTCTCTTCAAATTTATAACAACTATGTCATGATCAAGTATTCAATTTCCTATATACCTTATGATATGTAAACAAGGGATTTATACCCCACTCGCTTCACCAACATGGATCCTCTATAGAATTAACTTCTAATATCCATTTCTTTGTATTATGCATAGATCGATATCCTTTGAATGGATACAAGGCCTTTTTTCTTAGTGTAGCTTACACAAAACAATAACAACTAATAATGCCAATAATAAATAGGATTTTTAGTGCAAACTTCCTTGTTTTTATCACCAGGTAAGCACACAAGGATTGGTTGTGATTCTTTGTTTCAAGGCTTGAGTTATTTCATTCTCGGAATGCTCCATTCTCAAGAGCCAATTGAATGAAACACCCTTTGAACCTGTTTATGTGAGAACAATGGTTCAAATCCAATCCCTTGCATGTGTAATGTGTGGACATGGATACCTCCTTATTACTTGGTCTTATAATTGTAGCCATTAACACCCCACCAAACCACTTATGCACAAATTTAACTCCAACAATACACTTATCATCAACAATCCAACAACAAAGTAAGAAATTACTTTAGCCTTAAATCCAAACCAACAATAAGGACGGTGTATCATTCAAACAATGAGGATGAACAAGCTTCAACTTAGAGTTTTAATACAATGCAAAACTCACATACATATACATTGTCTTCTCAAGTAAAAGGAGTGCCAATGATGAAGCTTCACTAGTAAAATGGCATATGGTTCATAGAGCATTCACAATGCTTGGCATGCCTCATTCAATGCCCATCCATCCACATTTCTTGTTCTTACAATCATACTCCGATTGGCTCTCTCTACGTACTCGACTCATTGGCCAAAATACCCTTTGAGAGTGAAACTACAAGAATAATTAGGGAGAGTTGGGGTAACAGAAAGGCCAACAAGATTGACCTTTCATTTCCCATTCCTTAGTCTTTTCTCTCCTATTTTCATTTTCTATCTCATTTAATTCTTGTTTTTTCTCTTTTCTATCTCATTTAGTTTTACATTTGTGTTATGTTTATAGTTTATCTAACCTTCATTAATTACCAAATTGTATTTGCGAGTATTGAGTCTTACAACCATTCACTTTTTTTAATCCATTTTGGATCAAGTATTTTGGTTTTGTGATTGATGACGTTGGGACTTACACAAATTGTGCTAAGGTCAAAGTTTTGAAGGAGTGGCATACTCCCACCAATGCCATATATCTCAAGATTTTATTAAGAGGCATGAATTTCTATGGGAAATTCATCCACCATTACTCCCACATTTTCATCCATTGAATTGAACCAACAATCAAAAAAACTTCGTTAGACCCCTAAAGAAAATTAGGTGTCTTGGTAGTTGAGGGATGCTCTTTTCTCTACCCTAATGCTTACTTTTATAGATATCGAGACAAATGTTTTCCAATATAACATGTACATGTTATTCTTTAGTAGGGAGGACACCAAATAGTGTACCATTAAAAAACCTTTAGCTCAATTACAAAACTTAAGATAGGTGTTTTATGCATAAGTTCAAGCGCTCAAACAACATCAACACTACATCCTTGGTAAAATCCAAGAACAAAGACATTTAAAATGGGCTTCCTACATCCAATCAATTCATTCAATCATTAAATATAAGAAGGGTGCCTCTAATGAAGTGGGTGACTTACTCAACAAATCTCCTTCCAAGATCCTTCGCATCTTAGGTGAAAGATATCCAACCTACGAGGATTGAAAAAAATAGTACTACTATTATCCTTATTTTGGTTATGTCATGGAATCTACACAACAACCCACAAAGGTTAATTGGGCTCCTTTCCCACATTACACAATATGGGATGGTTTCTTGTACAAGTGGAACCAACTTTGTGTTTCCACTAGCCTACTCACCTTGTTTTCAAGAAGGGGCACTCTTCATCTTATGGAGGGCACTTTGGTGTGAAAAATATTTATTCTGCCTAGAGAGCCGCTTCTTCTGGTCTTTTATGAAAAAACATGTGGAAAATTACAAGATGTGATCACAATATTGAAATGGATGTAAACCTATCAATATAAAAATATTGGCTTGTACTAACCTTTTTACTACCATTAACCCATGTGAATCCATCTCCATGGATTTTTCATTCGCTTGCCTACCACTTAGTGGAAACATAATGGCATATTGTAATATTTGGAGCCATTTTGGATAGCCATGACCATAATTTATGATCTTGACTTGTGACTTCTCAATCACTTTTGAAAATTGTTGTGAAATCTTTTAAACTATTAATTGTAGTTCTCCACTTCCTTTCATACTAACATTGATGGCCAAGTCAAGTTAGTCAACAAAAAAATTGTCCATGCTCTTTGCATCTACCAACAATAAAACAAATAATAGGATCAATACTCACATATTTTGAAACACAACTACAACTTACAACAAGACTCCACATAATTCTATGGGACACTCCCCTTTTGAAGTATGTTTTAGTTTTAAACATCTTCTCCCTTGGTTGATTCAA
>ML827385.1:24747-50277 GCA_009831015.1 Picea engelmannii | reverse complement strand
TTTTGCTATTTGCTAGTTGGGGATAAGCTGTGAGATGTGAGAAACTTTTTGTAGATTAAGAGGGAGGTAGGAAGGTTGGCATACAATTTTTTTATTGAGGGCTCAAGGGTTCTCACTATTAGACTAAGAGGTAGGTTGGGAGGAGATTTGTACCCCAATTCTTAGTTTCCCATTACTATGGAGTTGTTGTTGTTTGCTTGGAGCTGGTGGATGCGAACATACTACTGATCATTTGTAAGTCAAGTTCCTATTTTCCATTTCCAGGTAAGTATCTTAACTTTCTTCCTATTTATGACACTTGTAGTGGTTAAAATTTACCTATAAATGATGTATTATTTGTTAAGGTTTACTTTTATAAATGGTTATTATTGTGAATATTTATCCTATGTGTTGTATTGTTGGTCCTTGTTGAAGCCCTTGTAGTGAAATATTTTCAATATCCATCACTCAGATCATTTTTACTTTGTAGGCCTTACACTTTCCTACGGTCATAATTTGTGCTATGGTCGTGGGTCAAGTCCCTCTTGTGCCTCCATCTACATGTGGTTGTTGTGGTAGAGTTGGGATGCATATTCTTCTACTATGAGAGTTATCCATGCTCTTTTTCAGTGGCCTTCAAAATATTCTAATGCCCCTTGTTGGATCCCTTTTCTGTGGGATCTTGCCACTCCGGAAAACCTTTGTAATAGAGCCACCCAAATGGGTCATTATTTTGGTGGAACAATCCCCTTTCCTTAGGGCCTATGTATGTGACCTTCCACGTGGATATGAAATATCACAAATAATGAAATTTTGAAGGTAATAGATTTATTTGAACCATTACTTGGGAAATCTCTCCACCAACCATAAACCACTAGGTGGCCTCCATGTAAGAAAACACCAACATTGTTTGACACCTTGCTACACACCTACTACGATGTGGGTTTGTCTCCACCTAGCACATTAGAAACAATTCAGACTCATACCTACAATGTGTCATCCAACTATAATTCCATGTCATCACCTCTACCACATTAGAAACCTAATCATCATGCCACATGACATACTCTTAGAATACTACATATCATCTTTGATTGGGCCCCCTCTGTTGACATTTTGGGTTTTGATGTTGATTTAAAGAAGGGAATAAATTTTCCATTCTTAGTCAAGGCATGCTTTCTTATTTTGGATTAATTTTTCATTTTGTATGTATTGCAGTGGTTAGTCTTGAGAAAAATTTACTATCTTCAACTATTTTTCTTAGAAACCCCCCTCTAATTCTTATTTTTGCAACTTCTAGAGGGAATATTTTGTTCATACGAGCACCTACTTTTATTATCATTTTTTCAAGTTGTTTATTCTTTCGATTAATGTGCATTGACATTGTCAAATTTTAGAGCAAGGTCACCTATAATTAATTTACATATATTATACTTTGGCCCCATTAATGTGTTTTGGCCTCTTAGATTTATTGTATATTCTTCTAGTTCAACCATATGGATTCTTGTATTGATGTTCATGTTGTTATATAGGAAAATAAAAAACTAGAAGAAAGTAATGACATGTTTTATAATAGTGTCCTCACTTCAATCATATATTCTATCTTTTCTAGAGTAAGTCAAGCCTTGAAGACTAAAAATTCCTTCATCCGTAAACAACAATTGATAAGGGAACATTTCTCCAAACCTTGCAAAATAAAGCTTATAATTTGGAGCAACCTTTTTAAAATGTGGAATCCAATCTTGTGTCTAATGATCCACAAGGAGATCTGACATCTTTTGAATAATGTAATCATCCACTTGATGAACTCTTGGAGAGCAAGCTTATTGCATTTTCTTTCTTTTCCCATTATTCTATTTATGGTTTACATTTGTTTGTTGATTTTGAGAAACATGCAACTAGAATTGGTTCTAAGTCACTTTGAAAAAATGGAATATAAAGATGAAGGTATTGGGAAGCACGATCAAGTAATTGTAAGATCCATTGATCTCATTTTTCAACCATTTCACATGATCTTATATTGGGGGAACAATAGGTTCATCCCATTTTTGGATCCTTTAGAGTTAGTCAGTGTAATGTTGTTAATAGTCAAAGGTTGATTGGATAGTCAATTGGTTGGGCTGACCAATAGTGGTCCCAACTAGGTCAATTGATTCATAGTTCAAGGTAGAAAAACAAGAGATCTGGGTGCACCTAAGGTGATCAAAATTGACTATTTCTTCCTTACTTCATGTGATTTATTTAAAATTTGGGTTATATATAGATAATCCTATGGATCAACCTATCATGGTAGTATATGGAATTATCCATTGTATGTGGGCATAATGGTTAATAACATGTGTTTCCTCCTTGGGGGTTAGAGGTTCAAACCTAGAGGAAGGTAGGGTATATAAACCCCCATAGAATTACCAATCAAATCATTGCACAGAGGGGATCCCTTGTCCCATCAACAAGGGGGTCTCATACGTCACTCAACATCTCACTAGGTTATGACCTTAAAATCATATTATTATTATTATTATTATTATTGTGTTGAGATATGCTTACTTGTACTTCAATGCTATAATTGTGTCTATCGAAACCACTTCTTCTTAGAATTCATTATTCTTCACTTATGTAATTCCTTATTTCTCCAAAATGGTATTAGACTTGTTGGTTTGAGACACAACTTGTTTTCTACAAGTTGCTTTGGAGGTTGTCACTTATACATGCTCTTGTAAATCCATGTATCCTTTTTGATAGATTGGCTCAAGGTTTTTTTTACTTGCAGTTTGGATTAGGGTTTATTGAGTGATTATGATCTCTAAGAGATAATCTGTGGTTTTAAATGGCCATAACTATGGCATCTAGGCACAAGATATAGAAACATTTTTGAAGAGTAAAGTGATTTGACAATTTACAAAAACTTTGCTTCTAGACCCTAAGGATGAACATGAGAATATTTATGAGCCATGACAACCTATATCTCCAGGGAGACTTGATTTCATACAAAGGGGATTGAATGTCCCAACCAATTCTAGAAAAAGTTGAAGACTGTGTTTACTAAGATCAATAAAATTCAGGTTAGGTATATTGAGAAAGAGTTAATCTCCTTCAATTCTCTCTCCTTTGGCATGATTGATGTTAACACCTAGAAAAAACACCATGTTAAGTATAAAACCCCTTATTAATCCCTAGATATTGAATTATTACTTTTCTAGTGTTATATTTGTATGTATACTAGAACCCTTCATTGTACCCTTTCATTATAATTGTACCCTTTGTCTCCTATATATATATATATATATATATATATATATATATACCAAGGATACTTAGTCTTAGGATCGTCTCATCTCATCTTGTACATTGAATATATTGTAAAAGGAGGTTTCCCCCTCGGAGTGGACTGTTATACATTTATTTTTTATCATTCTCAAGGTGTTGGTTCATAACATTTGGTATAAAGCGCATCGATCCTAGGGTTTTGTTGTTTCAAGTTATTCATCTTGTAACATTCACTATAACTTTTTTGGGGGATGCTTCATATAGAAAAATTCAAATGTTACTTAGGAGACATATTAAAGTACATCTGGTAAAAATTTCAAGATCTGATTCATTATACTTTCGGAGATATAGCCTATAGAAGATAGGTTTTTGACTCATTCTAAAATCAGCTTTAAACAAGTCACATTGGAAGTTTCGATACAACTTTGTTTGAAATATTTTGGAGACATAGTGAGTTAACTTTGGTCCAAATTTCAGGTTATGGTTCATTATAATTTTAGAGATATATTCTTTGGAAGTTAGGGTTTGTGTCTAGTTTTGAAATTAGTCTCAAATGAGTCTTCTTTTTATTTTTGCTATAAAAAAATTTCGGTGAAGTTTCAGACTCTAAAATTTCCAGAATCCTGAGAATACACAGCAAACTACATGTGGATTTTTTTTATATATTTTGAATCATTTTTATTTGTGAGATATATGTTGTGGAAGTTGGGGTTGTTTACTAATCCTAAAATTAGTCTTAAACAAGACATGTTGGAATTTTTCTATAACGTCTTATTAGTGAAGGTTCATACAGTCAAAATTTTAGAAGTTTAAGAAGTCATATAAGAGTACTAAAGAAAAAAAATTCAGACTAAGAAGGGTTCAAGGTCTAGATAGATATCAGTACAAAGTTCATCCATCCCAACATACTCCGAAATTAAGGTTTGAAAGGTACATAACTTACAATTGGGATAACCTTTTATTGGAAGATCTTTTTTTGGTGATTCAAAATTTGTGATAAAGAGAAAATAGAGGAGTATTATTATTTTTATCCCACATGTCTCCAAATAATATTTCAACACCAATTATACCTCCATAAATATCATATATAACTCATGAATAAAATGAGGAGTTACATAACAAGCTATCAAAATTGGAGGACTAACTTAATGATTTGAGTGCTAGGTCAATAACAAGTGATAAGTTGGTAAACATACAAAGAAAAATTCAAGTGATGGAAATTAAGATGGAATAAATGGAAAACAAGATAGATGAAAATAAGAATGACATGAAAAGAAGATGGATGAAAATAATGAAGAAATACAAAAATCCATGAATGAAATGCAAAAATCCATAGAAACCATTCTCTTACAAAAGATCCCTAATAGGGACATGGAGATAATAAGAAATCATAAAAATAAGGAGAAAAAGGTTGTTGTGACTCAATCACACATGGGGAGTATTTTGGCACATTTGGACAATACAAATATTGAATCTCAGAATTATGATCATTCATTACTCTAAATGTTATGATCCAATGCCTTAAAAATGATAAAAAGTCAATGAATATAGTCCACTTCGAGGGGGAAACCTCCTTTTACAATATATCCAATTCAGAATAGAATATGAGATACCATAAGATGATCCTAAGACTAGGTCTTGTTGTTATATATATATATGGGAGACAAAGGGTACAATTATAATGAAAGGTACAATGAAGGGTTCTAGCCTACATACAAATATAACACTAGAAATGTAATAATTTAATATCTAGGGATTAATACGAGTTTTTATACATAACAAGGGGTTTTGTCTAGGTATTAACATGCCCCTCCCCTTCAAACAAGTGTTTTCCTCAACACTTGACTAACCACAGGTGTTTCTGCAAGAATAGCTCATCTTCCCATGTCAGCTCTTCCATTGGTAGGTCCTTTCATTTGACGAGGTAATCTATAATTGCTCGATTTCTCAGTTGTTTAATCCTTGTTTCAAGGAATATTTCTAGTTCTAGTATGCTTTTCTCTTCTTTATTAATCTCTGGTTAAATAGTTTTGAATGGGATCTTGTTTCTGATGACCTTATTTATGCAAGTGACGAGTGTTCAAATTGACATCTTTGTAGCACCCGTCCAGTAATTTTTGTACACCTTTTTCCCATTTCCATTTCCATATTAGTACACTTTTCATCCACAATGATGCATTTTTGGTCAAGGTATAATCACTCACTCAACATTCCATTTCAATACTTGTTCTTATGCATTTTCAGGAGATTATTACCTTTTGTGCTAACAAGTGGTATACATGAACAAAGTTGCACATGTACCTTCCCAACACAAGAGATGCAATACCTGAGTTCAAGTGTAGTTGTTGCAAATCTGGTCATTGTTGCAACTCTCATTGTTGAAACTCTTGTTTTCACAACTCCCATTTCCATGACTCTGATCATTGCTGCAACTCCCAGTTTCACGACTCTGGTTCTTGCTGCAACTCTCTCAGTGTTGCAACTCTCATTGTGCTGCAACTTTCACTGTGTTGCGGCTCCATGTTTGTTGTAACAAATCATTGGTCAACCACACAACTGTCACCAGGGATTGGTCAGTTAGCCAAAAACCACTCGGGAACACGAAAACGACAATTGGGCACCAAATAGGAATGGAAAACTCAACCACCACTTGTCATGGATGATTTAGTCAGAACACACCCGATTTTTTCCTCTATCGGAAAATACAATGTAACAAGATGAGATAGCCCGATTCTCATGGTTATACATTGATTTTATTAGATCATTTAGGAATAATTATTTTTTTATAAATATGCCCTCTCTCTCTGATACGAGGGATGGAGGAAAAGTAGTAGAAAGTTTGTAAACCAAAGTTGTGTTGATCTACATATTTATGTTTAATAAAATTTCAGTTTCGTTCCTGTTCAACTGAGCACATTTCATTAATGTGTTAAGCATTTGAGCACCTATTGCATTATTATACCAATACCTCGTCTAAGGAGGCATACGCCCATCCTTAGCTCGGTTCTATTTATATTTTCTATACTTTGTAGAAGTAGTCATAGCATATTTTACATCTTTTCATTTATTTCTAGCAATTCCTTCATTAACATCTTATTGTAACTCTAGTGTTTTCCATTACTCTAGATATAGATTGTTGTAACCCGGTGATAACATTGCAGGGTATTGTTTCCTAATTCATGAGTGAATGGTTGTAGCATATTCTCCATATTTCCATTTATTTCCAACAATTCCTCTATCAAACATCTGACTGATTACCGCAACTCAACATTGATATTGCAGAGTATCATTTTCTAATTGATGAATGCATAGTTGTAGCCTCTCTTCCCTGTTTTCATTTATTTCCAACAATTCCTCTATTAACTTTGTTGTAAATTTCCCTTGTTGTGATTCTGGTTGCTGCAATTTGCGATTGTTGTAACTCATGTTTCTGCAACTCCTATTGTTGTAACTTCGGATGCTGCAACTCTCGTTGTTGCAACTATCATTGTTACAACTCTACATCACAACATCTAGCTCTCTAGTTAGCAATTGTGTGGTTTGCAAATCGAGACAATTTATTTCTTTTGTTTATAAGCATAGTGTGGTTTGATCGCGAACCTTGAGTAGATGAGTCATAACACAACTGTCACAATAATAAAGGTCATCTTAAATACTTCAACAAATCACCTTTACTTTTCCTACAAGTGTGATATTTACTTTCTTATAAGAGTGATATTTACTTTCCTGCAAGTGTGATTTACTTTCTTGCAAGTGTGATCTTTACCTTCTTGCACATGTGATTTACTTTCCCGCAAGTATGATCTTTACTTTCCTGCATGTGTGATTTAATTTTCTCACAAGCGTGATTTAATTTCCTATCAGAGTGATTTACTTTCTCGCAAGTGTGACATTTACTTTCCCACAAAAGTGTGTTTCTATTCCTACAAAGTGTGGATTTGATTCAGTGATTTTCTAGAACATCGCGATATCCTACCTTGTGACATTCAATTGAAAGTACTACAACTCATTAGAAATTGCAACATTAAACTTTCATATACAGTGCACGATAGTTTGTAAGTTCAATATGTTGATTTTATAAAGCGGATTCAACCCTTGGTATGATCTGATACCATGTCAAGATTTCCCTTCAACCTAGCACTAGGTAGTTAATTCCAAGCAACATATATTTTCTGAAACAAAGCACAAATAGGTTACTCAATGAAACATACAATGGAAGCATAAACAAGGAAACCAAATAAAACACATAAGAACACCAAGATTCAGGTAAACCCCTAGAAAAACCCCGGAGGGAAAACTAGTCCAATGATGCTTTTATTAAGGTCAAATCAAGGCTCCCGTAACAGGGATAATGGCCCACTGAGATAATTATACACTACAGAAAAACCTGGAAGCTCTCGTGCTTCTATACGGTCTTGTACCAACATGTTTTCCAATGCACCTACGACTTACCCTTCTTTGGATTATAGATGTATGAGCCTTTCCCTTCTCTGACCCACGGATATCTGCGCCTGTCTCCTTTGAGACTCGTGGATGTGTACAAAAATCCCGTACAGAAACCTTCGTATGACTCTTCTCTTCCCTTTGGTCTCTGTCCTTTGAGACCCACCTGTGGATACTTATGCTCTCTCTCCTCCTTGAACTCTAGATGGTAGTCCTTCTCCACCTATCAAGATCTTGAATCACGGTCCTTTGTGATTCAACCCTCTCATCAATACTTGGATGAACTCTCTTCACCCATCTAGTGATATTTACTCAATCTAGTGTAAGAAAAAGTCCTTCTTTGCTCCTACAATCCTTACTAGAAAATATCCTTCTTTGTTATCCTCAACCTTGGTATCTCACCAAGTCTCTCACAAATGTATCTCACACAATTCTCTTAACCTCGACATCTTGTCAAAAGTGAATTCTCCTATACCCTAGCCTTGCTTTTATAATCACGAGTTAAAATCTATTTCTAATATTCAAATCTATCTATGGTTGAGATTACTTCTCACACCCACTTAATATTTAGATTACATGATGCATGCTAAGCATGTCCTTAAATAACTCAATTCACTAATAAATAAAATTTTACTTTAACTAATTCCTTCTAACTAAATTAAACTCAATACTAGAATATTTTTGACTACTTCCACATGAAAAACACATGCGTATGTGGAAGTACCTGTTCGATGCTACCAAAAAATCAACACTCCCTCTTAGTGGGGAAGGTACTTCTCCCACCTGGATTTTTCTCTATCTTTGTTGCTAGATCCGATACCATGCCTGCTCTCCAATAAACTTTATTGGATTCTCACTCTATCACATAAGATATCCCTGCCATGATGGTCTAACCTGTCTCCGAAGACTCACTGCCTCTGAACATGCTCCTAGAAGTCTCCTACTCCTGAGCATCATGCATGGCCATATCACACCATGAATCCTTCTTGATTGAATTGGAAGGCTACTCCTTCCCACTTGAACTTGAAATTTGACTCCCTCTGAGTTGCTCAACCTTCAAAAACCATCCATGAATGAATAGACCTCACAACCTGCACATTCATCGACAATTTGATCAATGAATGGGGTGGGAAAATTATCTTTTGGACATGCCTTATTCAAGTCATGGAAGTCGATGCACATGCGAATCGTACCTTGTTTTTTTTTAAACAGAATGGGATTTGACACCCATTGTGTCAATTGTATGGGGTAGATGAAACCGACTTTAAGCAATTTCTCTTCTTCAGACTTTATTGTTGCTGCTTTCCTAGGATTCACTAGATGAAGCTTCTGTCGGAATGGCTAGGCGTCAGGATAAGTTGTTGTCTCATGTTCAACTATTCTTGGATCGATGTCTAGCATTTCCTCGTAAGACTAGGAAAAAACGTTGTGGAATTTCTTAAATAAGTCCGTATAAATTTGAATCTCTTCGGGGGAGTAGTCCGCTCTGATGAAAACATTCTCCATGATGCCAGGGGTTCCAGAGATATCTATAGGGATCGTTTCAGCGATACTCGCCATTTTACCCTCGGATTAAACTATGTGCGTAGCCAGAGGATTAATAGGACAAGACCTATCTCTAATCATAGTCAACACAAATTCACTTGCCTCTATTCTTCTTAACTCTGGGAGGAATTATGATCTATGATGGACATCATCCCAGGGTCTTTCCAGACCAATCAATTCCTCAAGAATCGCCTCATTTGAGGGAAAAACCAAGTCTAAAGAATCTGTAGTGGCAAGGGAACCTTGATCCCAAATAGGCTCCAGAACTAGATCTAAATCCTGTGTGAGAGTCAGATCGAGGTCGGTGGAAGCTTGCTGGACAATGTTGTATACAACTTCTATCACAGAGAAGGGAATGACCATGCCATAATGCCCTTTACTCTCCATTGGGGGCGATGGGGAATGAAGAGTCCATATATCGTGAAAGTACGTCATTCAGAACAACGAAATTTGAAATATTTCAGCCCTAGGCTGGTCGGGGGTAACCGATATAAAATTGAAATTACCAGAAGGAGGTCGGTAATCGAAAGTACCCATCAATTATGGACACAAAACAACCCCTATGTTGACACTATCGGGCTGAGGGTTATCAATCATCAAGACCGTGGATTCCCCCGATGAAGGGTTAGGATGGGAGAAGGACAACTAGTCAATGGTCACGATTCGACCCTCGTGTGGAAACAACAAGACCTGAAAAACTGTTGCAACCACTGCATGCATTGCATAGGTCCAACTCCTTCCTAACAGAAGGTTGTATTCGAGAGGTGCATTGACTACAACAGTTTCCATGAGGTATGAATGAACGACCGTCAAAAGAAATAAGAGAAGTAGGTGATAGAGAAAAAAAAGGTTGGCCAATGGCCTTCCAACATGCCAACAACATCACACAAGTAGAGGCACCCTTATCAACCACTGTACCGAAGATATTTCGAGTAAAATATTTCTTGGTGTAAGACACTACTATCTGAAATGCAACGTGGTAAGGGAGACGAGGTTTCAAGTCGGTTGGATTGAGAACGATTTCTCTCGAGTTACAAGTCTCTATAGATCCCAAGGCAGAAAATAGATCCTTTCTCTACGAAGGGTAGCTCTGGAGGACTTCCAAAGCGGGAATTGTGCAAGGAGTCTATGCCAAATATTCCACCACATAGTAGTTCTAGGAAGCCCTCATGTTCAGATTGTGAGAAGCTTTATTGAACACACCTTTCAAAATGTGTGTCATTGTTTCACCCATCGTCTTCTCAATATGGAGAGGAACTGGTGGGTTTGTGGCTTCTTTATCGTTCTAGGCAGATTCTGACGTTCCATAATCTTGGGTCTTGGTCGCTATATGAGGGTTACCTTTTACCATATAAACATTTGTGATCGAGGTATTACCAGAAGACACGGGGGGTCCCCGACTGCCCCCATCTGCGCTCGAAGAAGATGAGGCTTGAGCCATGTTTTGCCCATGTGGAAATGGGTTTGTCATCACAAAATATTGTTGCTGTGCCAATAGCTTCTAGGCCTCCGCAAGTAGAGGGCACAGGTGAGTCAGGTGGTATTTTGTGAAAAGGTTACACAGATACTTCGACTTTCTCTTCTCCATGTTTCCCCCACCAACATTGTTATTAGTCTTCTTATCCCCTCTATCCTTCTTGTTTCACTTTTTTTTCTTTCCTTAATGCTGTTGGTTCTCCTTCGAGTTTGTCAAATGCACACTATGTATGCCCGATGTTTGCGTAGGGGGAATAACCGAACCAGAGGTCTGGCTGGCTGCTGTCTGCTGTATTTACAATTGTTGCAATTGATTTGACAACAGATTAATGGAATTTCCTTGTGTTGAACCAACTATACCATCAACATGTGGTCCAGAAGTTTGTCTGGCCTTGTCGAGGATGGACCGTGGCGCATTTGGAAAAATATCATAGAGTAAACCAAACTGAGAGTAAATTAGTTCGAGCTGTTGCACTCTCATTATCGCCTCCTCCCCTGAAAAACACTCCCAAAGTTGCAACGTCCTTGGATAAAACTAGTACCAAAGACTTCAAGAGCCACTCCAGCAAAAAATCCAGTGGGAACTGTACCTTAATCAATCTCTTCCAACATCACCCTTATCGGATGTGATCGGAGGTATGATCAGCCTTAGTCTGCTCCAAGTTGGCCAACAATTCGGTGTTGGCATCGTATCTCACGAGTAGTTGTAAATGGTTTAGAAATACCATCGCCAAGTCGCTAAAGTAAGAATATCTTGAGCGGTCAAGCTCGATGTACCATTTCGTAGTACCCCCAATAAGAGTGTGTTGAACAGGTGAAACTCTACGGAGTCGTCTCGCAGGGAGTTTGACAAGCACCATAGGTTGAAAGTTTTCACGTGATCACCCAGGTCTTCGTCAGGCTTGCCTTCGATATTCAGAATATCTGAGGGAAACTTAGTCGGCATGGGGGGTCAACATGGATCATGAAAAATTGGGTAGTTAAGCAACCTTGACAAGTATGGAATATGTAACTTTGCTAGAAATGGTAGTTTGGGTTGGGTACTATGTACAGGAAAAAGGGGGCCTGGAGTTTGACTGGCACCAGGTTGTCAGGAAACGTTGGGTTGTTGGCCAGGGTTTTGGTAGACACTGTGGCCTTGACCAACGTATGAAAACTACGTTTTATGGGATATCATCGACTGACTCCTGTAATTGGATGACGTGGGTTGGGTGTGGATTACTCCTTGCATTGTGTTCCAAAGATTATGGAAGGGGATGCCCCCAGTCAATCTGATGGGCATAGGTACTGAGCCTTGCTCGGGGTTCCATTGACCATGGAAGGGGTTGCCCCCGATCGACATCCCTTGCGAAGGAACTGATCCCTGCAAAGGATTCCAAAGTCCTTGTGAGGAGAAAACTCATGTACTTTCCCTCTATGTAGGAATAGTACCAGCACAAGATTCTTTTGTCCAAAACCAGGGTTGCCCCCTGTCGAGATGACAACCAAAGAAAAAACATTATTACCAAATGCGTTGAACAAAGAAAATGACATGGATCCCACTGACGTAGTGTAAGATGAAGGTCCTAAACTGCCTTCTCCAAACAATTTGTAATTAGCACTTGGCCTGACGGGTTGCTGGAAAGAAACGTTGAGTGAGGGGGACGGAGGAGGTATATGACCCCCACCGTAAGGGATAGCATTGAAGGGGAATGAAGTTCCCTCGGTAGAACCTTACACGAGAGTGTTTGGGCTCCCTGCCCCCAGACCCATGGTTTGTAAGGTGGAGTAGGTAAGGATGGATTTCGGATCAAATCCGGGCATCCCATATGAAAATGGAGGGCCCGTCGCACTCTACGTGAATGGAGCAGTGGTCGCTACCGATGAAGGTATCAAACCACTGTCTGAGGTGGAGGGGGTCGAGACCACTATGGTTCGGATCAGAGAAGGTGGGTTAGGAGGAAACATACCCCCTATAGTAGTAGCTGAAACAGGAGTATGAGGACTCCGGGACGAAGTAGCAGGCTATCTGACACTCGTAAGGTGTTACCCTCGGAGGGGAAAATTGTCCCAAGATTGGCGACGACAAGTCAGTGATCGGAGGTTTGGCTAGTCTGAGATCTTTTGCTCCAAGGTTAGAAATAGTAGGTTCCTCCAGATTCGAGTAATCTCCTCTCAGAGAAGGCTCAAACATAGTTTCCTACCGCCTGGTTGCTTCAAATGACCCTTGTTGGTCAAGTCTTCGTCGTAACGGTGGCAATGGTGGATCTAATGTAACCAACGACAGGACCTGAAGCCTTCGCGACCGACGAATCTCTTGATCTTCCACCTTGTGAAAATATCAATGAAATAGTAAGGCTTTAATTAATGTTTAAAGCCAAGCACACACTAGAAAAATTCCTATAAGATAAACCAAGCAAACCACTACCTAGTTGGAAGAAGAGTTACGCTAACCAACATTAGAGAATCTTACCAGTTCAAGTGAAACTCGAACATGGAAGCACCCTCCGGGTATACTCTGACCTAATGTCTACCCTAGGTACCATGGTATACCCCTGCAGTCACCTGTGTAAGTCCCTAGAATAAACGCAACTAAGTTGCCAGCTTGCAAACAGTCACCAGGCGGGTACAGTCGACAGTCGGGTGGACCACAGTGAGAAGGATAAAAAGTTTGAAACCTACCGAGGGTATCAAAATCAAGTGGTATAGAATACATCATAGGATCTCAAACAGATTCGAGGTCCACGAAGCTCTGTAGGAAAATGCAAGCCATAATATTCCCACGACAGATCCTCAATATGTGTTCCCCACTACATTTAGTCCAGCTTTAGAGGGGTTATATTCGCTACCTTTCCTCACGTGACCTCGTGTTTAGCCCCTGTGTTAGAGGGGGGTCCCGGATAAATTTCACGTCACTGGAATTTAACACTCCCTAGATCTGACTTCGATGTTTGTTTAAAAGCCTTGAAGAGTTTCCTCTCCAACCTAATTCAAGGCTCTAACCCTAAACTAGTTGGTTGACCCTACAAACATAAAAGTCTAATTAATTTTAGATTTAGCATTCATTTTAATGGCTTGTTTAACTCAAAGGATATGGCAGTGAAACTAGTGATGTTTATGAGAGATGAAAAGAGGAGAAAAAGATGAAACTCTGAAAGCAAAATTACTTCTAGTGAGAAATAAAGATTTAAAACTAACTCTTTGTAACCAACTTTTTCATAACTAACTTTTTCAAGATCTTTAAAAAGAGGACCTAAAATGAAATTTTGCTCGACTACGAGCTACTTAAGTTTCAAGAAATCAGTAAAGATTTAAGAAAAAATGAACTCTTTTTACTATCAAGTAAAATAACTAACTCCAACTACTTTACCAAACTAAGAATGAAAAATCTTTTTATTTTTTGAAAATGCTTCAAACAGGAAAAACTTGAAATGAATCTTTTTTTCTCTTTTTTCAAAGCAAAAGAAAGGGAGTAAAGAATTACAAGACAAGATTGAAACAAACCTTTGACCTACTGTAGATTGCAGGGAGTCACTAAAGACACCAAACAGGTTGATCAAGAATTCAAAGACTTTCTCAAAACCCTTTCAGAAGTAAATACAAGAAACTTCAAAAAGAAAAGCAAACTGAAATCTAACCCAAGCTATGACTGTAAAAATAGAGACACTGAACTCTATCAAGAAACCCTAAGAAGTATAAGCCTCAATAAGGAAAGAGGTTGGCTGCCTCTTTTTCAAAAATAGTTTCTTGAACCAAGTATGCTATTGTTGTTTCAAAATCCTTCATATGTACGTGGAACGTTTACTAGATATGGCGTGTATGTATGTGGGCTGACCCAGTATAGGGCGTGTAAACCTCTATATTTTCTCAAAAAATAAATAAAACAGACTGACTAATGGGGCAGGGAGAATTGTTATGGCACAAAAAGGTGACCAAAATCTCTTAAAAGACTCAGAAGACTCAACATAAACTCGAAAGGTAGAAAAACCAATCAGACACCCAAAATCCCTTAAAACCCTAGAGGCTTCCCCAGTATGGTCGCCAATTTTTCTAGCGGGAAAAACCCCCTGTGACTACACTAGGGTTCAGAATGTAGGAAGATCAATTAACCGTCTAAAAGTCAACTACTTCTCCAACTACTCCAAACATGCCCAAGACTCATACAAGAAAATCAAATATGAGAGGGATCAGGTAACTATACCTCTACTCTGCGTCCGATGATGATCCCCTCGCGTTTGAAAGCTTCGATGACTGCATGCCTCCTCCCAAGGATGGATTACATTCAAAGATAGACAAACAAAAAGATACAAGCATTCTATTCATATACAAATTAGGGTTAGATGTTAGAATGTCAATACATAAACCATTAAAAGCATTCAATACACCATGATTTGGGACAAGAAAAGCACTTCTTTTATTAATAACTCAATGATTATACTTTTACAACCAAAGTCAACTACTGCTCCATGAACCTGGCCTGGGATCCTCTTCACCAAGCTCCAAGTGTGTAACACACCCACGACAGGGCATATTTTATTTTTATTTTCTTAAAGGACAGATTCTCCATCCATGGTTTCTAATTTGGAAAGTCGGGGAACCAGTCCGACCTCCCGGTCAAGGATCTTCGATCCTGAAGCCAAACGAATCTCTGAGACCTTGATGGTCTCGTTCTATAATTAAACACAGACCCTTTCGACTTCCTTGTGTAGGTTTAAAGGTACCCGTGACCCTCCTCTTCGCACCTGTGAAATCTCAGAGTCTAGGTGCTAGCTCCTTTTCTAATAATCCCCTTCCTTGATATGACCCTGGGCGATGGCCTTAGGTAAACACGTGATTGCAGGAGCGACCAAGGGTGGTTTGAAACCAAAGTAATTTTTTCCCTGCAATTCACCTTGGGCCTCCATGTGTCCTTTCTTCAAAATTGTGGTTTGGATTTCGGCCCGCCCTCAACTTTTTAAAGTTCACGTACCTTTGGTCGCCATAATGCGACAAGACCGCCGATCTCATTGAACTTGACAGTGCTTCTGAAACGATGGCTCAGATCCATACTTTCTGAATCTACGAATCAGATCTAACCTTTCTAAACTCAATAGCTGTGATTTATTTTGTGATTTGGGTTTTAGGAGTTTCAACTCTCAACCTTCGCTTCCTCCTCAGTAGCTATCCTCTTGAGTGGAATATATGCTGACACTTGTCACTACAGATGTGTGGCTACGATTTCCTCTGCGATTCCTGCCTTCGGGAGTTTCAGTTCTCAAACTTTCATTTCTTCTGGAGAGATTTTCTCCGAAACGACAGATCGTCTGCCATGCGTCCTCCTCAATCGATGGTTTTGCTCCCGCTTCGGGACTTTGGCCTCCTTAACCTGATCAATGGTCCTTTAGCTCCCTTCTCGATCAATGATCGATATCTTCTCCGGATCTTCAGACCTTTTCCTCCTCTCTCTTCTTCCAGAGTTCTAGATTTGGCATCGCGTGTTCACCTTCACATCAACAACTCTCGTCGCTTCAGATTTTCGGGCTTCGGAAGTATCAAATCTTAACTCTCGCCTTCCTCCAATGAATTTTATCCAGAGTTAATAATATACTGACATGTTTCTCCCCTTGGATTAACGATCGTGATCCATTCACGTCTCTGGACATCAAAATTCTCAAGTCTCAACTTTCACTCCCTTCGAAATATGCGGATTTCTACCGCGTGTCTGCTTCAATCGGTCGGTTGAAACTTACTTCGATTCTTTACCAAAAATCCATAGATTCAAGCCACCTTTTCTCTGGATCTGATGGTTCAGATCTACTTTGGTCAATCCGACAGTTGATGTTTACTTCGGGCCTTTACCCAGAATCCATAAATTCACGCCACCTGTCCTCTAGATTTGACAGTTTAGATCTACTTCGGACGATCCAAAGGTCGACGTTTACTTCGGTACTTTTCCTAGAATCTAGCGATCGACACCATGCCTCTTCTGGATCAGATGGTCTAGGTTCACCTCGAACGATCCGATTCTTGATATTTACTTTGGATGATCTGACACCTGAGATCTACTTTGGATGATCAGGTGGTTGATATTCACTTCGGCTCTCCATCTCTCCGGACTTCGGGAGACTCAAATCTCAATTGAAAAATATTTTTAGATTTCCCCAGAGTCCACGATCCGTCACCACATGTTTCTCTAGATCTGGCGGTCCAGATTGACTTCAGGTATTCGGGGTTCGACAATCTCAACTTTCAACTGAAACTCCAATGCAATTTACTCGAAGCTTGCGATCTATCACCATGTGTCTCTCTGGATCTAATGGTCGAGATACCTTCGGTTCTTTAGCTTTTCAGCTCTTCGTCACGTCGATGCTTCAACTCTTCGGATCTTCGGCACTTCAGTGCTTCAAACTCTTATGCACCCATTTCTCTGGAGTGCTTTGACCAAAAAGAAATGATCCCCTGACATGTATCCCCCTGGCGATCAACGACCATGATTTACTTCGACTGTTTGTCCTCCTCGTTCGTAAAACTCTGAAGTTGTGGATCTTAGGCCACTTGTCCTCCTTGACGATGGATGGTCCCAAGTTACTTAGGGACTTTGACAAGTCCACTCTCCTGTTCACTTTCAAAGGGTTAAGCCTCGTGCACTTTCCTTGGGATCCAACATCTGTTAGTCCTCGCGCTCAGATCTGATCTCCTTCTATGCGTACTCCTAAGTGTCTGGACATGGGATCCAACGATCTAGATATTTTACAGTGCTCGATCCAATGGTCATTGTTGCTCCCCCTGAGATTTCACTTTCTTCCCCAACTTGAAATATTTCAAATGTTTCTAAGGTCTCGACCTTCGATTTACTTCTTGTGAGCCCTGATGTATGGGTCTTGACTTCCACTTTCCCTCTTGAGCTTATGAACTTGAAACAATCTTACCTCTTGGACCTCATATGTGATTTTGAAAAGCGCTTGTCTCTTTTGAGCTTGGTCTGTAGGGAATTTCGAATTCCCACATACTCCTTGCGCTAATATTCTTGCGTCGAATCAACAGTCCATGACCTTCCTCGATCCAACGGTCCAGATCACATCGCAACTTCGGGTTTCAGAAGTTTAATCGCACCAACGCGCGATTCTCCATTGTAATAAATCTGCACTCACAGATACGACGTTCAAGGTGGGTCCCAATATATCCTTGGATCTACAGTCTAGATCACATTGCGACTTCGGGTTTCAGAGGATCCCTCCCCTTCACAATTATTTCCATCATTTTTCTATCTTGCGAAGACTGAAGGAGTCGAGGCATTAACACCTTCTCTTCTTCTTCTAATCTAGCAGTTGCGACAGACCTTGGATCCTTTCGAAAGGTCTCATCCGTTCATCTTCTAAACCAAAGGATATTCCCTTTCGATACTTGAATCTCACTATCCTTCCCGATATTTCATCAGTTATGAAGGATTTAAGAGAATTGCGCTCTTTCTCTTGGACTTAACACTTATAAGGGTCTTCTACACAACTCTTGCTCTCCTTCATCAAGTTTAGAACTTAAGTGGTTCTTGGTCTCTGCTTGCCTCGCAGAGATCCTATGCATATCTACACTACCTCTCCTAAGCTTAACAAACTCCATCCTCCAAGGGACTCAAAACGACTAGGATGGTCGACATGCGTACATGAAACTATACCTAAGGTCGACGAACTCATAGTTCGTGGCTCTAGATAAATTCACCATAGGATGCAAGCATTTACGATTATAAAAACATGTCCAATTCATACAATTTCCTACTTGCCTAATTACACAATCAAGTAGACACAAAAAAGGTACAGTATAAATTGTTAAGAAAACATATCCATCCATGCAACATTCATAGGATATCCAACTTTAATTCACAGTACCTCTTAAATACACAAGATATGCGATTACTTATCTATTACAGGTGGTAGCCAACCAATTGACTATGGGTGTTCGTCCTTCCACCCAACCATAGGCTCAGAGGAATTCATTCTTAGCACTCTGGCCACCCCCATGCCAAGCCATGATATCACCAGGGAACTCTCGCAGTTCTCAAGGATTCTTTCTCTGTTTCAGCTTTTGCTCAGGTTCTGTTCTCGACAAAGTTTAAGAGATTTTTCCTTCTCTATTATGGCCCTGGGTGAGGTTTATCAGATGCTCACCTGACATCAAGCTCACGACCTTCTATTCATCATCCACTGGAGAGCTCCCAAAATTCTCCTTACTGATTTTTATTATATCTTTTCCCCAGGATGGTTCTCGACAACAAGCATATTAATCATAGTCTCATGTGATAACATTGTATATAAACAAAATTTCTAGGAATTTTTTTTTCTAATCTTAGCACAATAATTATCTACACAGTTTGTGGATTTTTATCCACATGGTTGTTTTGTTATCCACTCTCATTGTTTTCCTTGACATACCCATTGGGTGCATGATCTCAATCAATAGTTTACAAGAACTATCAAGGTTCCATATTCCTTGTGGTCACTCACTCTCCAAGCCCAGGCTCAGGCATTCCCTTCTCTGCTATACAGTCCCTCGGGTGATCCATCTTTCCTTGCCAAGGTTTTCTCACACAGGAAGAATTACCCATCATGTGCATGATTCCAATCAATATTTTACAAGAACTATTAAGGTCTCCTCTTCCTTGAGGTCACTCACCCTCCAGGCCTAGGCTCAGGCATCCCCTTCTCTGCTATACAATCCCTCGGGTGATCCATCTTTCCTTGCCAAGGTTTTCTCACATAGGAATAAATCCAGAGACTCTATCGAGTCTTAAAGTCGAGGCATCCCTCAGACTTGATCTGGTGAGATGTCCCTCCAGATTGTTTTATCTCTACACAACATATTCTAGGAAATCATGGCTTACCACAGGGTTCTCATGGCTCAACAATAGCCATTTTTCATGCTTTTACAGCTTGACAACCTTCCGACTTAGCTAAAGATAGGGACGAAGGTTACTCTCCTTCTCTCGGTACCATAATGGATAGGGATGAAGGTTACTCTCCTTCTCCCGGTACCGTAATAGATAGGGATGAAGGTTACTCTCCTTGTCCCGGTACTGTAATAGATAGGGATGAAGGTTACTCTCCTTCTCCCGGTACCGTAATAGATAGGGATGAAGGTTACTCTCCTTCTCCCGGTACCATAATAGATAGGGATGAAGGTTACTCTCCTTCTCCTGGCATGAGAATATTTAGGGATGAAGGTTACTGTCCTTCTCCCGACTCAATCATAGATAGGGACGAAGGTTACTCTCCTTCTCCCGAGTCAGTCTCTATTTCATGCAATCATATTATACTTTTTCTCACAGTTCTCCCTTGAACCTGAGAGCTCAATTTATCGTCTTTGCACTTCTTCACAGATATTTCCCTTTCACCTGTATCACAGGTATACAGAAATTCATGAGACATCATAAATTTTTAAATTCAAAATTTTATTGTAAATCTGTCACCTACAAATTTCCAATTCCACATTTTATTTCCATATTTGTTCCGCACAGGAACTAGATTCATAATTATGGGACTTTCCTTCCCATGGCGGTTTGGCTCAGCAGGAAATTGGTATTCCTTATGGTATTACAACACTACCATATCCAATACCTCTTTGCTTCTTGCACTTTCAACTTCAATTAGCCAAACAAATTGTTAGCTTTTTCATGCACATACATTTTTATTTCACCTTTACAACGTCATCACAAACAATTTCAGAATTGTGCTTACTAACAATCAAATTCAATTTCTCAAAAATGAAATACCATTCCTTGCAATTTGGCTCAGTAGGCAATTGGTCTTCCTTATGGGCTTACAATACTTCCATATCCAAGACCCATTTCCTCCTCACAATTCATTATTTACACAGCCAAACAAACTGTTAGTCTCTCATGCATCCATGTATATTTATCTATATTAAAAACCATGCATACTAACAGTTCATCACATATATATACACATAAAAAGGGAATCCCATTCCTTGCCTATGCCTCATTTCAACATACCAAACCTTTCAAAACATAATTCAACATTTCAAAGGATTTTAGCAAATGTGCCAATTATTCATGGCCACATTCGTACCCAATGCACTCTTGCATTGTTTTTCAAGTTCGCCACACTTTATGACTGGTTCTTGGCCATGGGGTGTTGGAATTTAACCAACCTTTTCCTCATATGGTTTATTCATTTCTTTCATTCTTACAACAGGACCATACTGCCTGCTATAGGCCGATCACGATCCCAAATCAGTACACATGAACTCAAAAGTTTCACATGAATGCCTTTAAGAATTCCTTGATTGGTCCATGTATTCATGACATATCAGTTCATGAATTCTTCCAAGGGTTACAAATAGTCTTTACTACCAGAGGTTCACACCTCCATCATTCGGGTCCTCCTTCCTGAATCATACCTTACTTGGGTATCCAAGGCATGCAACTTCCCTTTCAAAGGTTCATGCATAACACTAAGACAATAAAATATTTCAGAAGGGGTCAGAAGGGGTTCTTACCAAATCCCTTCATAACTTGTGCCACATATGCACGACTATATTTATACTGGTTCTTGGTTTCTAACACCCTCTTTCTGAATTTTACCTCATCAACAGTGCTTTATGGGGACTTTTACAACCGTGTCAACAATCTTTCAACCATAGCCTTCTTCTGGTCATCTTCTCCTTGAGGTTTCCCATCCTTGGCAACTGTCTTCCTCAATAGCTCCAATTCCTTTCTATACATAGCATGCATCATCATAGTCACAATTACATTAGTTGTAATATTAAACCAAATGCATGTATCATAAAATTCATAAAACATCTTCAAAATGTCCTAGCATATCTTTATGCACTTCATCACATTATCCTCGAATGTTTCCACAAGTGAAACATAAACAGATTTCGATTGTATCTTCAACAATACAATCCTTATTACTATGGTGTCAAAACCTTTTTACTTTCATTAGCGTACCAAATTTCTCATTCCAGAGGAAACATAACACATAGCGAGAAAGGAGTTAGGGACTCTCCCCTTCTTCCAATTCTTTCTACACCGCCTGGGACTTTTCAGCCAGCTGAGTTTCTCTAAAGGCCTCATTGCCTTTTCTTAACATGGCTTCAACCAAGCCTATTCAATCAAATATACTCATTTATTCATTCATTAGTCTTCTATTCATTGCGTGATGTTTTCAAAATGTAATCAATGATTCTTATATATATATATATATATATATATACAAGCTTGTATCTCACTGCTTAGTTCTCAACAGTCATTAAGGTTGTGACTTTGTTTTCCTGGTAGAGTCTTCACACAATTAGTCCACATGGAACACCTTCAGCATGCAACTTCCTTATTGCATATCCATCACTATTTTTGATGGCCTCAGCCTAGAGTTAGCTTCAAAAGTTTACCAAATATCCCATAAGGAATATCAACATGCATCTTGTCATGTACCCAAATTATGTATCCATACATATTTTCGTTTTGTTAACTTACATCATACATGTGCATCATTTTCACGCTTAATATCATTCATACCTAACTTGTATTACTATCAAGCTTCATATTATGAAGCTCCATAATGCATTAAACCCATGCACTCAAGCATAATTAAACACATATAAGTATTTATCATGCTAGATTATTGCTTGCACCTTTTTCCATGTCATTCACACACATGGACATATCCAGCTTCTATATCCTTTTCCCAAGGATCTTCCAATCATCCTTATGACCATGTATACACATTCATGTATAAGTAGGTGCATCTCTTGCACCTTTTTACCTCATGCATTCGCTTGATAGTTTAATTTCATCATTAGTGTCCTTTAGTTGGAGATTTTAGTCACTTACAAGACTAATCTCACAGTCATATCTCGTATCGATGTTGCCTTCTCTTATGACAATAACTAACTAGGGTCACTTTCCTCTTTATGTGACAACGTCTAGGAAGAAAACCTTCTTTCCTCAATGTCCGTAGGGTTTTTCCCATCTCACTTTTCTCTGGTCATGAGGAGTTATATACTCTGATTTTAGTTTAAAGTAGTAACTATAACTATCGAGGATCCTACATGATCCTATCAGATTCCATTAAGCCCACAAAGGTATTAACCATTATATAATGCACCACCATCAGTGCCTGAAGTTCCAACTGCCCATGCTTAGAAGTAATGTTACGAACACCAAGTCATCCTTCCTTCGAGCTTCAACTACCCTTGACAGAACCTTGCCACCTTTATCTATCCACATTCAAGTCTTATTATAAATGTTAATTAGCATATCCCTACTCCGGTAAGAGTAATTATCACTTTGATAAAAGGGCTAAATAAATTCTTCTGCTGAAATTCAACAAGAATTCCCAAACTCACAGGTTCAATCTGCAGTCCTTCTCAACTCATACATGAGCCCAAGAAGGATAAGTGTTGTAAACATGCTCTGATACCAATTTGTAACACACCCAAGACGAGGCATACAACTTTTCCCTTTTCTTAAAGGACAAATTCTCAATCCATGGTTTCTAATTTGGAAAGTCGGGGAACCAGTCCGACCTCCCGGTCAAGGATATTTGATCCTGAAGCCAAATGACTCTCTGAGACCTTTATGGTCTCATCCTGTAATTATACGCAGACCCTTTCAACTTCCTTGTTCAGGTTTAAAAGTACCCGCGACCCTCCTCTTCGCGCCTGTGAAATCTCAGAGTCTGGACGCTAGCTCCTTTTCTAATAAGCCCCTTCCTTGATATGACTTTGGGCGATGGCCTTATGTAACCACACGATTACGGGTGCAACCAAGGGTGGTTTGAAACCAAACTAATTTTCACCCCGCAATTCACCTTGGGCCTCCACGTGTCCTTTCTTCAAAACCGTGGTTTGGATTGCGACCTGCCCTCAATTTTTTAAAGTTTGCACACCTTCGGTCCCTGCAATGCGACGAGACCATCAATCTCATTGAACTTGAAGGTGCTTCCAAACTGACGGCTTAGATCCATCCTTTATGAATCTACGGATCATATCTAACCTTTCTACAATCAACGACTGTGATTTATTTCGTGATTCGGGTTTCGGGAGTTTCAACTCTCAACCCTCGCTTCCTCCTCAATAGCTATCCTCCAAAGTGGAAGATCTGCTGACACATGTCACTACAGATGTACGTCTACGATTGTTGGTTGTGGAGCCTGATTATCTTCCTGATTCAGAGGTCCTTGATTTCAACCGTGTTTATACACCATGAAGTATTTACACCCCAGAAGTATGTACACTCTTCCACACGGGGGAGTGCAGAGGGGGGGTACCCCCTCTGCGGGGTCCGGGGGGGCTATCCCCTGGCTGGGGGCAACATCCCCCAATGGGGGTTCGGGGGTGAATCCCCCGAAAGAAAAAATTTCCTTGTAAATGTATATTGTAATTTCATTGTAAATCTGGACCGTTCATTATAAGGTCACAGATCTAACGGTAGAGATTATGTTAGGGTTTTTTTTCCCTAGAAGGAAACCCTCTTTTATGAGGGAAATGTATTACATCTATTGTGGATGGTGAATATTGTATTATGAGATAGGAGACTGTGAGAGAAAGAAGAGGAAGTTACAACGGGTTTGTTGTAGGTTGTATCCCTTCATATGTTGGATAATAATAAAGGAAGGACCTGACAATTTCTCTGGTGGACATAGCCCACACTGGGTGAACCACGTAAATCTGTGTCTCTATTGTATTGTGTATCTTCTGTGTTTTGTTTCCACATTTGTTTTATTTTATTGCTCCATGGTCCTGTTTTTCTAACAACTGGTATTAGAGCGAAAGGTAACTCACAGGAAAAGAGGGTTCCTGGTTCGAGTGGGAGCAATGTCGGAAGATGGAAAGTTTAGGGTCGAGAAATTTAACGGCCAAAACTACTAGTTATGGAAGATGCAGATGGAATATTATTTATATCAGAAGGATATATTCCTACCATTGGGCAGAATAGCAAAGAAGTCGGCGGCCATGAAGGACGAAGAATGGGAGATTCTTGACAAAAAGGCTCTAGGAACGATACAATTGAGCCTGGCAGTGTCATTGGCTTTCAGTATTTCCAAAGAAAATACAACGAAGGGTTTGATGGATGCATTGGCCAAATTGTATGAAAAACCCTTGATGTCCAATAAGGTATTTCTAATGAAGGGATTATTTAATATGAAGATATCAGAAGGTGGGTCTGTTGCAGATCATTTAAATGAATTTAATACAGTTACTAATCAACTAAGTTTTGTAAGAGTGGACTTTGATGATGAGGTCAGGGCTCTTCTAATCTTTTGCTCATTGCCAAAAAGCTGGAACAGATTGGTCATGGTTGTAAGTAACTCTGTCTCTGGTTCAAATACTTTAAAATTTGATGATGTTTTTGGTGTTATCCTTAGTGAGGAAATGTGACGGAAAAGAACACGTGAGACATTAGGTAATGCGTTGAACATGGAGAATAGGGGAAGACAAAAGGATAGAGGAAAGGGCTCAGGGAATCGCAGGAATTCTAGGAAGGGCAGATCCAAATCTAGAATTGGAAAGATAGAGTGTTGTAATTGTGGGAAGAAAGGACATCTGAAGAAAGATTGCAGAGCTCCAAAGAAACAAAGAGATGGACAATAGGAGAGAAATAAAAAAGCAAATGTAACAGGTGATGTGTTACAATATGCTTTGATTCTTTCTGTAGATAATATTTCTGAGTCTTGAGTAGTAGATTTAGGAGCTTCATTTCATTCCACACCCCATAGGAAACATTTTCTAGATTATGTTCAAGGTGATTTTGGACAGGTTCATTTGGGTGATGATGCACCATGCAAAATTGTTGGAATGGGAAAGGTAAAAATAAAACAATGAAATGGAAACCAATGGTTGTTGAAA
>ML827385.1:0-21598 GCA_009831015.1 Picea engelmannii | reverse complement strand
GGGTCCAAGGGGGCTATCCCCCCTAGCTGGGGGTCTGGGGGCAAGCGGGGGTTTGGGGGCAAAACCCTTGAAGGAAAAATTTCCTTGTAAATGTATATTGTAATTTCATTGTAAATCTGGACCATTCATTATAAGTTCACATATCTAATGGTAGAGATTATGTTAGGGTTTTTTTTCCCTAGAAGGAAACCCTCTTTTATGAGGGAAATGTATTGCAGCTATGGTTGATGGTGAATATTGTATTCTGAGATAGGAGACTGTGAGAGAAAGAAGAGGAAGTTACAACGGGTTTGTTGTAGGTTGTATCCCTTCATATGCTGGATAATAATAAAGGAAGGACCTGACAATTTCTCTGGTGGACGTAGCCCACATTGGGTGAACCATGTAAATCTATGTCTCTATTGTATTGTGTATCTTCTATGTTTTGTTTCTGCATTTGCTTTATTTTATTGCTCCATGGTCTTGTTTTTCTAACAATGATTTCCTCCGCAAGTCCGGCCTTCGAGAGTTTCAGTTCTCAAACTCTTGTTTCTTCTAGAGAGATTTCTTCGGAATGACAGATCATCTGCCACACGTCCTCCTCAATCGACATTTGTACTCCTACTTTGGGACTTTGGCCTCCTTAACTTGATCAATGGTCCTTCAACTCCCTTCTCGATCAACGATTGATATATTCTCTAGGTCTTTAGACCTTTTCCTCTTCTCTCTTCTTCAAGAGTTCTAGATCTGGCGCCACGTGTTCACCTTCACATCAACGACTCTCGCTGCTTCAAATTTTCGAGCTTCAGAAGTCTCAGATCTCAACTCTCACCTTCGTCCAATGACTTTTATCCGGAGTTAATATTGTAATGATGCATGTCTCCCCTTGGATCAATGACTGTGATCCGTTCGTGTCTCCAAACTTTGGAATTCTCAAGTCTCAACTTTGACTCCTTTTGAAGTATGCAGATTTTTGCCGCGTGTGTGCTTCAATCAGACGGTTGAAACTTACTTCGAGTCTTTACCCAAAATCCACAGATTCACGCCACCTATTCTCTAGATCTGATGGTTCAGATATTCTCCGAATGATCCAACAGTCGACGTTTACTTCGGGTCTTTACCCGAAATCCATAGATTCACGCCACATGTCCTTCGGATTTGACGGTTTAGATCTACTTTGGACGATTCGACGGTCGATGTTTACTTCAGGTCTTTGCCCAAAATCCACCGATCTACGCCACGTCTCTTCTAGATCAAATGGTCCAAATTCACCTCGGACGATCCGACGCTTGAGATTTACTTCAGATGATCTGACGACTGAGATCTACTTTGGATGATTGGGCAGTTGAGATTCACTTTGACTCTCCAGCTCTCCGGACTTCGGGAGTTTCAAATATCAACTGAAAAATCTTGAACAGATTTCCCCGGAGTCCACGATCCATCACCATGCATCCCTCTGGATCTGGCAGTCCAGATTCACTTCGGGTATTCGGGGTTCGACAATCTCAACTTTCAACTGAAATTCCAATGCAATTTACCCGAAGCTTGCGATCTGTCTCCACGTGTCTCTCTAGATCTAACGGTCCAGAGACCTTCGATGCTTCAGCTCTTGGGCTCTTCCACACTTTGACACTTTGACGCTTCAACTCTTTGGCTCTTCAGCACTTCAACACTTCCGAATCTTATGCACACATTTCTCCGGAGTGATTTTACCCGAAAGACACGATCCCTTGACACATATCCCCCTGGTGATCAACGACCAGGATTTACTTCGGCTGTTTTTCCTCCTCCTTGTCCACAAACCTTCAAAGTTGTGGATCTTACGCCACCTTTCCTCCTTGACGATGGACGGTCCGAATCTACTTCAGGACTTTGAAAATTCTACTCTCTTGTGCACTTTCAAAGGGTTAGGCCTCGTGCACTTTCCTTGGTATCCAACTACTGTTGGTCCTCTTGCTCAGATATGACGACCCATATCTGATCTCCTCTTGAAAATACTCCTAAGTGTCTGGACATGGGATCCAACGGTCCAAATCTTTCACAGTGCTCGATCCAATGGTCATTGTTGCTCCTCCCGAGATTTCACTTTCTTCCCTGAATTGAAAGATTTCATATGTTTCAAAGGTCTTGACCTTCGATTTACTTCCTATGAGCCCTGATGTATGGGTCTCGACTTCTTCTTTCCCTCCCGAGCTTATGAACTTGAAACAAGTTTGGCTCTTGGACCTCATCTGTGCTTTTGAAAAAGCGTTTGTCTCTTCTGATCTTGTTCCTTAGGTAATTTAAAATTCCCATGTAATCCTTGCATTAATATGCTCACGTCGGATCGACGGTCCATGACCTTCCTCGATCCAATGGTCCAGATCACATCGCAACTTCGGGTTTCGGTAGTTTAATCGCACCAACGTGCGATTCTCCGTTGCGCGAACTCCACACTCATAGATACGACAGTCAAGGTGGGTCTCGATAGATCCTTGGATCTATGGTCTAGATCACATTGCGACTTTGGGTTTCGAAGGATTTGTCCTCGTCATGATGATTCCAACATTCGTTGATCTTGCGAAGGAGTCGAGGCGTTAACGCCTGCACTCCTTCTTCCAATCTAGTAGTAACGACAGACCTTGGATCCTCCCGAAAGGTCTCATTCATTCGTCTTCCAAACGAAAGGATATTCCCTTTCGATACTTGAATCTCACTATCCTTCCTAAGCTTTCTTTAGTTATGAAGGATTTAAGAGCATTGTGCTCTTTCTCCTAGACTTAACACTTAGAAGGATCTTCTGCACAACTCTTGTGCTCCTTCATCAAGTCTAGAAATTAAGTGGTTCTTGGTCTCTGCTTGCCTCGCAGAGAGCCTGTGCATATCTACACTACCTCTCCTAATATTAACAAAATCTGTCCTCCAAGGGACTCAGAACGACTAGGAGGGTCGACATGCGTACATGAAACTGTACCGAAGGTCGACGAACTCATAGTTCGTGGCTCTAGCTTAAGCCACCACAAGACACAAACATTTATGAGTATAGACACACATCCAATTCATACAATTTCCTACTTGCCTAATTACATAATCAAGAAGACACAAAAAGGGTACAGTATAAATCATTGAGCAAACATATCCATCCCTACAACATTCATAGGATATCCAGCTTTAATTCATAGTACCACTTAAATACAAAATATATGCGATTACTTATCTATTACAGGTGGTAGACAACCAACTGACTGTGGGTGTTCATCCTTCCACCCGACCATAGGCTCAGAGGCATTCATTATTAGAACTTTGGCCACCCTTGTGACAAGCCATGATATCACCAGGGAACTCTCGCATTTCTCAAGTATTCTTTCTCTGTTTCAACTTCTGCTCGAGTTCTGTTCTCTACAAAATTTCAAAGTTTTTTCCTTCTCTGTTATCACCCTGGGTGAGGTTTATCAGATGCTCACTCGACATCAAGCTCATGGACTTCTTTTCATCATATGCTAGAGATATCCCCGCATTCTCCATACTGATTTTTATTATATATTTTCCCCAGGATGGTTCTCGACCCATCCCATTCCTTCTGTCAGAAGGGAACTTGGGTCAGCTTGGTTTGTCATACCTAGTGGTACTTTGGGATGAAATCCTGTAGCTAGACCATGCTCCCATTCATGGGAGTGGTTGATAATTCAACCACCAGTCCTTTCTTCATTAACTGGTTTCTCTCCTTGGGATCCGAAGGAGATTTATTATCCACATCAAGGTAAATTTGGGGTTATTTGATATAATGAACCCTCTCTTACATTTTTCACATTCTTTCCTCTAGTGATATCATGAAAAGTACTTTCAAGGCTTCACCCGCACAATCAGTTATTGGCAACTCAAACAATAATAAATTTACACTGTCCACATGCCTTAGCATGGTAACCTATTTTAGGATTAATTACAAGCTGGGGGAAACATGGTGTTACAAAGTGCACCTCTGTATGGCTTCTCCTATCAACCTTCTGATCTCTTCTTGGGAAGTGAATGGGTTATAAGGGAGGAAGAAGGGCTAATTGGGGAATGCCGAGGAAATTCTTACAAAAGGGATGCAATTACTTGGGGCAAGGAGAGGATGTGAAATGGGTAGAGTTTCACTGTTCTTATGTCTAGATGTGGAATGAGACCCGAACACCTCCTTTTATATGACAAAAGGATGGTTATTTGGTTGGGTGATGGGCTATAGGCTGTGGATTAGTTAGGAAACTACCCAATATCCCGTAATCTCAACGAATTCCTTGCAACTTCTTATTTTTTGCAACTTTTGCAAGTGTACGCAGGCTGTAGTGGTGCAACTTGTGTACGTACGCAGGCTGTAGTGGTGCAACAAACATATGTACATGGGAAGTATTGGTGGAGGGCGTGTACATCTTCAAAAAATGGGTTTTTAGAAGAGAAACTCAATGATGGATTGAAAAAAATGTAGGTAAGAGGGCCAAAGGCTAGGTATGCATGTGTAGAGAAATTTAGGGTTATACACTTTCCCTTCTCTGACTTGTGGATATTCACGTATGTCTCCTCTGAGACTCGCGAATGTGTATGGAAAGCCCGTACAAAAACCTTCATACAAATATTCTCTTCCCTCTGGTCTCTGTCCTTTGAAACCCACATGTGGCTACTTATGCTCTCCCTACTCCTTGACTTGTATGACCTCTAGATGACTGTCCTTCTCCACCTATCAAGATATTGAATCACGGTCCTTTGTGATTCAACCCTCTCATCAATACTTGGATAAACTCTCTTCACCCAACTAGTGATATTTACTCACTCTAGTGTAAGCAAAAGTCCTTCTTTTCTTCTACACTCCTTACTAGAAAAATTCCTTCGTTTCTATCCTCAACTGTGGTCTCTCACAAGTGTATCTCACACAATTATCCTGACCTCAACATCTCATCAAAAGTGACTTCGCCTATACCCCAAACTTTCTTTTATAATCATGAGTTACAATCTATTTATAATATTCAAAGTGATCTACGGTTGAGATTACTTCTCACACCCACTTAAGATTTAGATTACATGATGCATGCTAAGCATGTCCTTAAGTAGTTCAATTCACTAATAAATAAAATTTTACTTTAACTAATTCCTTCTAAATAAAGTAAACTCAAGATTAGAATATTTTCGACTACTTCCACATGCAAAACACATGCCAATGTGGAAGTACCTGTTTGATGCTACCAAAAAATCAACACTCCCTCTTAGTGGGGAAGGTACTTCTCCCACCTAGATTTTTCTCTATCTTCTCTGCCAGATACGCTAACATGTCTTCTCTTTAATACACTTAATTGGATGCTCCCTCTGACATAGAAGCTATCCCTACCATGATGGTCTAACTTGTCTCTGAAGACTCACTTCCTATGAACATGCTCCTAGAAGTCTCCTACTCCTGAGAATCCTGCATGGCCATCTCGTACTATGACTCCTTCTTGACTGAATTGGAAGGATGCTCCTTCCTACCTGAACCTGAAATTTGACTCCCTCTGAGTTTCTCAACCTTCGGAGCTACCTGCTACCTATTCTCTGTCACCATCTTGTTTGAAATTTCTCTCATAGGCTAGCCCTTTATCATATACAAGTTTCTCTTTCTAACTCCAAATACATCTGCTTTTTATGAGCTAGATCCTATGGGAATAATGAGCATCTTTCCTTCTTGGAACGCTACATAAAATCCCCTCTTTTCAATCATTGAGACTGAGATCACACTCCTATTAAGTTCTGGAACCCAAAACACATCCTGCACTATCAATGTGCCTCCTGACTCTATCCACATAATACATCAACATAATACATCCTCGGATTGGTAATTAAATGCACAACTCTTCAGTTGCTTACTAATTCAATTAGAAAGTAATTGAAAAGTTTGTCATTTTTTGTGTCGTTCTCTAGGATATGTCCTATTGTTTGTATTTTCGTTACAAAAGTTTGAGTGATATGATTTATTTTCATCAATTTTTAGAATGTTCTTCTAATATTTTTTATGCATAGATTTAGGGATCAACAAGGTATATTTATTAGTTCATCCAAAAATTCTCGTAAAGCTAATAGTGCATATCACTCTCAATAGGGAAAGGAGCCTAGTTAGCCGAATGATTTTTCACCTACAACAAGTTTTCTTGCCCAAAAGAGACCTGAGACCTCCCCTCAATAATCTGAAACTGTACAAGGTTTTATGCACACAAAGGTTCCGCCTTCAAAATATCTCATTGATGAACAATACCACTATGGGGAGTTCATATTTCCTAAAGATTCTTCAGAAACAAAGGACAACCCTCAAAAGGAGATGGCACATGAAACTGTCAAAGAAGAAACCTTTGCCTTTGGATCTCCAATTAGAGGATCAAATGAGGAGATCAAAATGAAGAATATCCCTCATTCTTCCTTGTCGAATTTTCATGGTTTATCCAAATAAGATCTTGACACCTTCCTATTTGAATTTGATGTACTTTGCAGAAGTTATGATTATGTGTCAGATGCCCATAAATTAAAAAGTTTTTCTGCCACACTCAAGAATTTTGCACTACACTAGTTCATGGGCCTTGGTAGGGACAACATCTGCACATGGGACCAGATGATGCATAAATTCCCGGAAAAGTACCAAGATTATTGTAAAGAAAAAGAAAGAAGGGAGAAATTCTTCAAAATGACACAACCTGAAGATGAGATCCTTTTACGTCAAAATATTTAACTATAATTTACAAAGGGCAAGGCAAGGAGATTTGGCTCTCGAGACACGACATGTCTTATTATTAAGAGGAATCCAAGATGATTGCATTGAAATTATCAACCTAATGGGTGGAGGAGACATCTCTCAACAAGATTATGATGTTATATTTGAACTTTGTTGCAAATATTCCATAGGTACTTCAAAAATGAGAAAATGACCAAGGGATATATTGACAAGGATTGAAAAGACTATTGGAGGTGGAGTCACAAGAGTAGAGATTGAGAACATGTTAGAGGACTTCAAGACTGATATACTTAGTTCCTTGAGCTCCCAATTGGATACACTGCAAATGAAGAAGAATAAAGAAGAGGTAGAATGAGCTTTGGCCATCTTTTTCCCAAAATGAAGAACAAAGCACCCATGGAAAGTATTTCCATTGTACCAATTTGAGGTTTGTGGAATATGCAGTGAGGACCATGATACTTGCAACTTTTCATCCCTACAAGGAATAAAAGCTATATATCATAAATATGAGGAACCAAATAAACCATGCTTTGTCTCTCAGAAATGACCATTGCAACCCAAACCTCAAGGTATGGTTCAAGACCAATCCCAATATTTTAATTCATATTGGACTAATCGTTCCATGCAATATACTTTTCATCCATGGTATCTGCCAATAAAATCGTGGGTGGCTCCTCCTCCTCCAAACAAGTTATGGCAACAAGGGTGGAGAAATTCCACTTTAGGAGTCCCTCAACAAGACATAACTTAACCACCCATGCAACTTCTTCCTCCTCCCTAGATGTTGTCATCCACATCATCCCCTCCTCGACCAAAATTACCTGCACAACCCACCCTACCCTATGTATTCCAACCCAACCAACACAAGATGATGGACTTTCAACCTACCCTACGTATTCCATCTCTTCCATGGACTGCAATGATATCCATCTTTGATCTGGGAAGACATTAACTAAGGACCAACCTCCCATTCATATTGAATATCTGAATGAGGATGTTCAAGATGAAGAACCAGAATAGAAACAATCTCGCAAATATTTGAAAGTTGATGATGCCCACCATGAACCTCAAAACCCACCCTATCCAAATATATTTAACCTAGAGAAACCTCTTACTCAACCATAATTTGACTTCTTGGGGGAACTCAAGAACATGTGTGTCAAAATACCATTGTTCCAAGCGATCAAATATGTACCTATACACTCAAAAGTGGTATGGGAACTTTGTTTAAGGAAACCTGATAAAAAAGGAAGGATTCCCAAATTGTCCATGTTATGGCTAGACTATCTGGCTTAGTCACGGGGGGAGTTCTCGCGGCCAAACACTCTGACCCTAGTAGCCCGATAGTTAATGTGCAGATTAATAATACACATATTAGCAACACATTAATTGGCCTTGGTGTTTCCATCAATGTTATGATGTGTGAGACCATGGAAACCTTAAGACTCACTAACCTTAGGGTAACCTCAACTATACTCCAGCTTGTTGACAGATCAACTATCAAACCATTGGGAATATTAGAAGATGTAGTGATCTCTGTATATTCTTGGGAATATACCACCAAATTTATGATCCTACAACTCAAAAACTCTCTTGCAGGGTATCCTTTAATCACGGGAAGGCCTTGGTTGGCCATTGTTGATGCTTACATCAGTTGAAGGTCAGGTAACATGACCATTTCCCACGATACCTCTACAAAGAAATTAATCTTGTATCCTCCCACCAAACTCAACATAGATTTTTAAACACCACAATGGACCTACGAATAAGACATTGATGAAGAAGGACAAGCTCATCAATTCCTCTCTATAGATCAATACCTAGCCATCATAGAGAAAATAGAGGATGATGAAATCAATTATTTCATAGCATCTTCTTCTTCCTCATCCAACCCACATGTTCTTGAGCATGTTATGCATCCAGAAACACATGTTTCTCTTTCCTTAAAAATCATATGAGTTGTAGAACACGAGTCCTCACCTGAAAACGATCAAGGGTCCCTCACAAAAACTATAGAAATCAGCCCCAGGAAAACCTTGAACATCAATCAAGGACTGACTGAACAAAAACAAGAGTGAGTGGTCATTGTGCTATGAAATCACATCAATGCCTTCACCTAGGATTACTCTGACATAAAGGGAATCCATCCTGACTTATGCACACACCATATATATATTAAGGAAGGATCTATACCCATTCGCCAGCCCCAACGCTTGATGAATCCAACACTGAAGGACATAGTCAAGGAAGAGATACATAAATTACTCAGACCCAACTTTATCTATCCAATTTCTGACAACCAATGGGTGTCCCCTCTCGTCATGGTACCAAATAAAAAAGGTAAATGGAGGATTTGTGTGGACTATTGAGAACTCAACAAAGCAACACACAATGACCATTTCCCACTTCCATTCATTGACCAAGTCCTGGATACATTAGCAGGGAATAAATACTTTTCTTTCCTCCATGGATTCAATGGGTATAACTAGATCTAGGTCGCACCTGAGGATCAAGACAAAACAACATTTACCTTTCCATGGGGGAAATTTTCTTATCGTGTTCAACCATTCGAGTTATGTAACATCTCTGTCACCTTTCAAAGAGATGTAATCAATATATTATCTGATTTAATTCATGATTGTGTGGAAATATATATGAGTATCATATTTTAAGAGAAAAACAAAGATTTGGATGCTTCTTTACCTTCTTTTGATCTCTTGATTGTACTTATATAAGAATAGTCTTGTTCTCAGAATCTTAGTTTTCTAGTCGTTGTTGTGGTCATCTTTGAAACTTGAGTTTGTATTTGGGTTCAAAAATTTTCTTTGGTGCTTTCCTTATATTTTTAAAACATAAAAAAACACAAAAAAAAATCCTTCTTTTAGCATATTTTGTGAGTTTTTCTTTGGTAGAAAGAAGAAGAAAATAAAAAAAACCTAGTTTTTGCTAGTTAGGTCTCTTTCTTTCTTTGAATTTTTTTTGCATTGTTTTTTTTTAACAAGAAATGGAAAAATTATATTAACTGGTGTGGATAAATCCACTGGTATTACAAAAAATGAGTCCTAGAGGACTGTATAAAAATTCCTCTTGAAGAGTGTTGATTACAAAAATGGGGATTGTCATATAGTAAGTCACATCCCCCTTGAAATTTCTATATGCAGAGTTTCCTGGGTAAATTCGACAGTAGGAGACACTAAAAATGCAATTCAACAATACATACAAAGGTTTGAGCTTAATTACCCTTCTCCACCTTGGTTTGTTGCATGTTCACCCTGAAGTCTGGGTGGGGCTCGTTCAGGTCTGGCACTTGGTTGATCGAGTTTGATTGGACGTTCCTTGAGTAGCCTTGATGATCATCCGAGTTGCTTGTGGGAGGCTATGAATCATCTAGCTGGTCTAGTCTATGTTGTAGTGTGTCAATCTGCAGACGATTGGTTTCAATTTGTCTTCATTGGGCATCACTTTCATCTTGGAGCTTTCTTATCAAGAAGCAGTGCTAAGATAAAGTCTCCATCTCGAATGCACGATTGGTGCTTAACGCTCCCAGTTGCTCTCTTAGGCTGCTGCATCCACCACACTCGAACTCCCAATCGTCCTCGGGCCAACTACCTGAGTGTTCCTGAGCAACTATAGCTTGTTGCATTTCGCTATTGCCTGAAGAAAGGCCAGATTTGGTCGGCTCTTGTGGGTTCTGCATAGTGCCAAGGAGAGAATTCAGACAGAGGGAGAGAAGGGCCTGTGGGGAAAACTGTAGAGACTTGGGGGGTCAGCTGGGGAGTTGAGAAGCAGAGGGAGAAAGGGGTAACTAGGGAGCGCTTAAGTGCTGAGGATCACGACAAGAGAAAATCAGGAGGTCGTGAAGAAGTTTGAGGCCAAACCAAGCTCTGAAAATGAAAGACAGAGATTTAGCGCATAGAGAGACCTATATTACTCGCAGTGGAAGCCTGGAATGTCACGAAAGTGGTGAGAGGGATGGATTAAATAATAGAAGGGCCCGGTAGGGCGAACGAGTGAAAGGGATTTCCCACAGGAGCCAAACGTTGGACAAGGACTGCTGCAAGATTGCTGAGGGAGGAATGATGCACTTTCCTGCGGGTTCGTGGGAGGAGTCCTGTAAGATGTACCAACCGATACCATGGAGGGGAGAATGGAAGTGAAACTGACACTAGGGGAGATGCAACAATGTGGGAGGCGAGAGTCCCGTACTGCAATTCCACATAGACGAAGCAGGGAGTCTGGATTTCCCATGCGAAATAGATATTTCGATCTATCCGAAAATATGGCTACCTTAATATCTCGGGAGGGGTGGTCTGCGTGTGGCACATGACATCTAGTGTGCCTACAAAATCTCTCATCCACGTGGACGACTGCAAGCATCCACCTTGAGCTGTTGTGGCTAAATTTTCTCTCAACCTGGGGGGCTAATATTGAGTGTGTGGAGACGCCCCCTTCCCTCATAATTTGGGTATGGCTACAAAAATGCTTACCCATGTGCCCTTGAATTTTGCTTGGACCCTAGGGGAAGAGCCTTCTTTTGCTTGTATTTTTTCGTTCTTGGGTGTTCATTAGTATATGGGGGTTGGGGTTGAGACTCCGTTGATACTGAGGGTGTCAAGGTTTGCCCCTATTGCTACATTGGCCATCTTGTCGGCTTTTCTATTGTTGCCTCGAAGAATGTTATGGAAGGTGATTTTGATTTCTCTAGAGGCTAGCCGGATTCTATCCAGAATTTTCTTTAAGCTTGGGTCTCCGGGGTTTCTTCCCTTAACCATCAATCTTATTATGGTGTTATTTCCCCTAGGACAACAAGCTCTCGGATATCCTTGGTTTGAGCCAATTGAACCCCTTTTAAAAGAGCACATGCGTCATCTTTGTTGTTGGTTTCCATCCCTAGATTCCAGTGGTAGCGTGAAGCTTTTTTTCCCCAGGATCGTAGAGAATCCCCCCCGCACTTGCCTCCCCTGAGTTTCCTTTTGAGGCACCATCGAAACAAAGAGTATGGATTGTTTTCTTTTGTATTCAAAGGTCTATGTTGAGGATGTTGTGAAGCTGCCAGCTTGATATTGTTACTGCTTTGGTATGCTTTGAAGTCCTGAGATTGAAGCTTTCCATCCAGTCTTTTTCCCATACGGTCCAATTTGTTGAGTCTTCGATTTTTAGTGGTCTTGAGTTTATGTATTCAGAGAGTAGCAGATTTGCTTTAGCAGCTACTATTTGTGGAGGAGAGGCATTGCCTTGGAAAATTTTCCTATTTCTTGTTATCCAGAGCTTCTAGCAGATAAACTTTGGCAGCGACTGCCACATGCGCTTCAAAACTAGCTTGTCCTTGAAGGATCCCTGGTAGTACTTGTCCCAATTTCCTAGGTTGGGATGGGGGGAGGAGGGCCATCTTATAATTCTAGTGAGATCCTCAAAGGCTAGGGTCCAACAATTTTTTGCAAAAGGGCATTCTTAAAACAAATGGTTGATATTCTCTTGACTATTTTGGCAAAGAGGGCAGATGAAGGGGCCATGGAAACCTCTTTTCATGAGGTTTTCCCCTGTTAGGATTTTGTCATGGACTAGAGTTCAGGTAAAGAAGTTGATTTTGGGAAGGGAGTCTTGGTTCCAGACGTTTCTCCATTTTGATGAGGGTTGGTAGTTTCCCGTGAGATCGAGGATCTGGCTGTACCCTTCTTTGACTGAGTAACCTTTGTTCCCCCATCCCCTGTTGTTTGGCCAAGTTTTTTGAATGGGCACTGCCCCTTTTAGAAGCATGGTCAGACGATGAGCCTGTGATATTAGATGTTGCAGAACATCTCCCAAGTTCCAGTCTCTCCAACTGCCATTGTCATTCCAGGTTGAAATGTCATATAGGGTGCGCTTGCTCATGCCTAACATCCAACATTTTAGATCCATGAGAGTTTCATCGCTGGGATTGAAAGTCACCCCAAAGGTTCAATCTTGCTAGATTTTTATTATTTTTCCATTTCCTAGGATCTAGGATAGATGTTCTCTGAAAAAAGGGTCGAATCCCTTTATTAGTTTCTAGATTTGAGACCCTGCTTGTTGAGTTTGTGGATTGTCCATACTCCCTTTTCTTTTACCTAGTCCATACTTGCTTATGATATCCTGTTTCCACCAGTCATTGTCCGCTGAGATTAACCTCCACAGGAGTTTGGCTCCCATTGTAGAGTTGGTGATTTCGGGGTCTCTGATACCCATACCACCCCTTTTTTTGGGCTGGGTGACTGTTTCCCAGTTTACCAAGTGGAATTTTTTGTGATTTGATTTCCCCCCTTGCCACAACAATTTGCAGATGAGCTAGGCCATTTCTTTAAGAATTCCATTTGGGGCGAGAAGGGTAGAGAATTGATACATGGGGAGGGTCGAGAGGAAAAAATTGATCAACACCACCCTGCCAGCTGGAATGAGCCATCGAGAGCCCCAATTTTCCATCTTTTCCCTGATCTTTTGGATGAAGTGGTGCCAAAATTCTCTGGTAAGTGCTTTGATGCAGAGGGGGAGGCCTAAATACTTGAAGGATTTCCAGTCTTGGGTAATGGCAAACCACATGATTTGAGTTATTCTAGCTCTAATGATTGTCGAGACATTCCAGGTATAGATTTGACATTTTTCTTTGTTTAGAGTACCTCCCGAGACTATAAGGTAGGTATCCAGGACTTGGAGGATTCTTCTGGCCAAAATTTTAGAAGCACCACTTAGAAAAATTGTGTCGTATGCAAATTGGGAGTGGTTTATTCTTTTTATTCCTTGAGCAATTTTTATTCTAGGAATTTTTCCATTTGCACTTTCCCATTCAAGATTTATGTTTAGCGATTCCGCCATTATCACATAGAGCAAGGGGGAGAGGGGGAAATCCTACCTTAATACCCTAGACACCTTGAAGAAAGGACTTGGTTTGACATTTATTAGGGGCGCTATCCAAGGAGATTCGATGCACGAGATGATCCAATCCATGAAGTTTTGACTGAAGCCAAAGTTGTGCAAGACTTTGAAGAGAAGTTTGTGTTCCACTCTGTCGAAAGCATTGGCCATGTCGAGTTTTATAGCCATTCCAGAGTCCCCTCGAGCGCTACTGGCATGTATTTATTCTTGGACAAGGATGAAGTTGTCCCAAATCTGACGACCTACTATAAAGCCTCCCTGGTTTGGGAGAATTAACGAGCTGAGGAGGGGGTTGACCCTGTTTGCTATTATTTTGGACAGAATTTTATAGGAGATGTTACATAGTGAGATGGGTCTAAAGAGATTAAGGGAGGAGGATCCATGTTCTTTCAGGAGGAGATCCAGAAAGGATGAGTTTGTTGCTCCACCTAGTCTTTTGGCTTTGTGAGCGAAGCAGAACATTCTGGTGAAGTCTTTTTTGATGATGTGCCGACATTTTTTATAGAAATGCAGAGTGAAGCCATCCGGGCCCGGGGTGTTTTCATCTTGGAATTGGTTCAAGGCTCTGGGGATTTCAGCTTTGTCGATGACTCTGTCAAGGTAAAAGTTGTCGGCCTCAGTAATCTTATAGGGGATATGTAGAAGAAAGGCTTCGGAGAGGTGATCCTCGTCTGTGTCGGAGGTAGTGTACAAAGAGTGGAAGTGGGAGGATGCGTGTTTCTTAATTTGGTTGATGTCCTTAAGGATTTCCCTTTCATGGGTTTTGAGCTCGAAAATTTGATTTGACCAGTTCCTGACTTTGGCTTGGTTGTGAAAGAAGGTGGTATTTTGGTCACCTGCCTTCAACCAGAGACTCCTAGATTTAAGTCGCTAGGCCATTTCTTCTTCAGCTAAAGCCTGGAGGTACTCTTTGTGAAGTTTTTTCTCTTAGGTGAGGAGGTTCTGCTGAATCTCTATGCTTTCCGTTTCATCTTGGAGAGCCTCCAGTTGGAACTTTTTGTCTTTTTCTTTGCTGTGCGAGTTTTTTTTGGCCCAACTCTTTAACAGATCCTTGACTAGTTTAAGTTTATGCTCCCAGATGTAGTTTGGAGAACTTGTGATCCACTGGTTCCAAACCTGGGATATGGATTGAATGAGCTCGGGTCTGTTCAGCCAGAGGGGGTTTAGTTTGAAAGGAATAGGCCCCTAGTTCTATTGAGCTTCGAAGGTCAGTCTTATGGGGCGGTGATCTAAGCCAGCCCAGGGTAGATTCATTGAGCAAGGCTTGTCAGGAAGGGACAACAAGGTGTTCCTGATCAGGAATCTATCTAATATGGCAGCTATGTGTCTGGGCCCTGCTCTTCTATTATTCCAAGTGTAGATTCCCTTGCTCGAGGGGACATCATAAAGATCAATATCCGAGATAAGATCCTCCAGTCTTTCCTAGAATTGGTCTCTAACCACCAATCCTCCTCTTTTTTCCCTTGGGGATCTGGTTGTGTTGAAGTCTCCTGCAATAATGAGGTTTTGGGGGGGATTTTCCTTGGCAAGGTCTATCATGGATTTCCAACATTCAAGTTTTTCATTATAATTGTTTGGTATGTAAACGTTGATGATAGAGAAGAGCATACCCAAAGCTTTATTGAGGACATTAACCCTAAGCCAGAATTGGGTTTTCATTTGCGCTTGCAATTCGAAATTTTCCATTTTCCAGAAGATTTTGATTCCACTTGAAGCCCCTCCGGAGCTCACTGCGTGGCCGTCATAGTTGTTCCAATTTTTTTGAAGGTCTTTGAGGGTTTTCTTCTCCCTCATTTTCGTCTCCTAGAGCATGAGGATTGAAGGTTTTTCTACTTATAGCAGTTTTTTTATTTCTTCTTTGTTGTGGTTATTGCATAATCCCCTACAATTCCAGGAGATGATTTTCATCATTTATCAAGGTGTTTGGGTGCCCCCCTCTTAAGGGCTGTGAATTTTTTCCCTTGTGTTGGGCTACCTTATTCTTTCCAGCTTTTCCATCTTTCTTTAGGGATTCCTCGATAGTTTTTTGAATCCCTAATTCCTTTTCTATATCTGTTGTTGATTCCCTTTTGTTTCTGTATGATTTCCTTCCAGGTTTCTTGCTATTTATGGTTTGAGTTAATTCCAAATCAGAATCACTTTCTGAGGAGTCCTGTCTCTCTTCTTCTAATATTTCTGGGTTCTTCATATTTTGGGTGTGGGGAGATTTTGAGGATTCTCCACTTAGCTCCAGAACTTCTTTTTCCTTCTCTGGGCCTGTGTTGTTTCCTCTTCCTTTGTCTTCTACTCCTCCTCCATTGGTTTCTTCTTGGGGTTCCCAGGATTCATTTAGATTGTCATCTTTGTGAAGTTCATCATATCGATTGTGGCTTGATTCTCCCTTTTGTGGGGATCCAAGGTTCTTTTCTTTTGGATCAGAGAGTTTTTCCCTTTGATTTTGGGGCGAAATGGGATGGGTTTTTCCATTTGTTTTCCCTTCGAAATGGGATTTTGGGGCCACTGATATTGTTTGGAATCTTGATCCTGCATGTCTTTGGCCTGGGGACAATATTTAGGAAAGTGTCCATATTCATGGAAGATTTTACATTCGAAGGGAATTTGTTCACAGTCAACCTGTTGGATGTAGGACCAGCTATCCATATTAAGTTGACAGAAGACCCTTTTCTAGATCCACTTCTACACATAGTCTAGCTCAGGCCTGTAGGCCTTCCCTTGGCTTGGCATGATCAATGTACTTGCCTAGGGTGTTTCCTATGTTTTGTATTGTTTCATCGTTCCAGTAGTGGAGGGGAAGGAAGGGCAGCCTGACCCAAACTGGAACTGCTGAGGGGATTTCATTTTCTGGACTAAAGTCTAGAGTCCATTTGTTTAGGTACATTTCTTTGGTCCCCATGAAATAGGGACCACCGTGGAAAATCAAATCTCTATCTTCTTTCTTTTCAAACAAAAAAGCGAAGAATCCCTTACCACAAAAGGCTGCCGACAATTGTCCCTTTATCAGCTTGCGCCAGTTTGTTTCCAACCAGATATGCATGGATTTTGGGGAGGGCCACAATCTTGTGAATTGACCAATTAGTCCACGATATGGGATTCTGAGTGCCAATGGATGCGCTGAAGGTGCGAAAACTGCAACCTTGGGGATTTCGACCGCCTTTTTGACGAATCAAGAGGGAGAGGGCTTGGGCGCTTTGGCATAGGACGAAACGAGGGCCTGGAAGGCCTGCAGGTCTGGGGACGGGGATCCCGGGGGTGGATCCCCTCCCTCAGAGGGAGCCATCAATGCGAGCACGCAGGTGGAAAATACCTGTTAGCAAAATTGCAGAGCAGCCTGTGTCGAACCACCAATAATTTTTTTTGCATTGTTATTTGAAAAAGAGAAAGATATTAGAATAGGATTTTGTTTTCTTCTCATATTTAAATCATTTCAAAAGAAAAATAAGAAAGAAAATCCTTTTTTTTTCTTCTTTTGCCTCTCTTGAAAGTTGCATTATGTATTTTACATTAGGAAAGGAAAACATTGCATTTCAAGGTTTGAAGGATTGTTCATGCATTTTTTCTTGTTTGAAACTCTTTTTCATTGAAGAATTAGTGTAAAGTTTTATTTTCCAGTGTTATTATAAGTTTCATTTTTGCAAGAGTCTCAAACAACATCAATTTTACTTTTGTACCATTTGAGTAAGAACAACTGCTAAAATGAACGCTAAACTTAAAATTTACTAGACTTTGTTTCTAGGGTTCACAAACAAGTTTAGGGTTAGGGAATTGGATTAGGATTGAAGAGATAAATCTCCAAGTCCACTAAAAAACATATGAGTTTGAGCTAGGGAGAGTTCAAACCCAACTTTCGTATAAGTATATCTGGGAAGCTCCTCTAACACAAGAGTCAAACGTGAGGTCGTGTGAAGGAGAGTCGAGGAGATAACCCCTCTGAAGCTTAACCAAGCATAGTGGAGAGGTTGTATATTGGGGGTTTTGTCATTTCCATGACCTCCATGAGAGGCAAGTCTTTCAAGGATTTAGGCTTAGTTACCCTGCCCATACATTCGATCTCGACTGTCGATTGTACCCCCCAGATGTTGACTGGGAGTTGGTGATCTTAGTTTTTTTTCATAGGGATACCAGAGGTGACTACAAGGGTTTTCCCATGGTATTCATGTGCCATTGAATTTGAGATTCATATGAGAGTCAACCAACAATTGGGAAAGGGGAGTAGTGTAGTTGGTCTCCATTGAAAGTTTGTTAGTGGGAAGTTAGTGTTTTGAAACGTGTGTATCCTCATTTATTCCTCTCTGTGTTTTCACATACCCACCCTCATTTGTAGTGTTATGGAGGGAGAGAGACCATTTTTCATCTTTTTCTTTAACCTTAGTTTCTTGAATTCCTCAATTATTTCTATTTGAACTAACCCCTTTGTTACTTGGATACAAAACATGTAGTGCCTATTTACGATTCCAATTGGTCAATCCAAATAACTTTCCATCGAGCCTTCGTCCCAACATGAGACAAACATGTGTGTGTGTGTGTGTGTGTGTGTGTGTGTGTGTGTGTGATGGTTAAGAACATGTGTTTCCTACAGGTTCAAATCCAGAGGGGGCTAGGATATGTACACCTCCGTAGACTTTAACAGTAAAATCGTTATGCAAAAAAAATCCTTGTACACTATATTCAACATCACCAAACACCCCACAAAACTTGGTTGTGTCATTAATATCATATTAACCTACCATGTGACATTCTAAAACAACATTGTACACTTATCTTATACTAGATACCATTCATAACATTGGAAAATGCTACTCTATTATACGTGAGCTACACATCATAGTCATATTTTAAGTACACATCTACATTTTCAATCCTCGTAAAATATATATATGGACTACATGGATCGTTTTCATATCAATCAAGTTACATCTTGTTATCTCTTAAATTCCTTCTTTTGGACTACATGCATGATATGCATTATAGGATTGAAAAATATTGCATTTAAATGATATTTAAGTACAAACATAATAATTATAATTATTATGTTTTTTAATATAATAACTATAATTATGATGTATTATTATGTTTTTTAGATTTTTTTTCAATGATAAAAAGATATAATGTCTTAAAAAATTGTGAATAAAATTATGGATAAAAAATAATTAGAATTTTAATATTGTAATTTAGATTTTTAAATTGATCAAAATTATGGATAAAAAATAATTAGAATTTTAATATTGTAATTTAGATTTTTAAATTGATCATTTAATATATATTGAATGAATAACTAAGAACAAAGAGTTCTAATTTTAATAGTAACGTTCTGTTAGTTACACTGCTGAGAATTTGCTGCGTGAGACTATTCCATTATTAGGGGAGTTTCAATGCATCTTTAAAGATGTGCACCTACTGTCGTCAGATGCCTATAGGTGGCCCTTTCACCAGCTAGAGCACGATTCCGCGATACATGGAGAAAAGATACATGGTGTCTTAATCATCCTATGTTATGTAAGCTTGTGAGTAAATATGTTTTTCAAAATATTTATTTATATTTAAATAAATAAAATAAGTAAATATTTTTTTTGAATAGTTAGGTAATTTTTTTTTTATGTAAGAGGTTAAATTACAATTAAGGGTAATATTTGGGTTTATGTATGGGATTAAGATTAAATGTAATGAAAGTCCACCTCCTATGAAACACCAATAAATCATTTTAAGTGTTATGTTTTTCCTTGAATATATGTTGATGAGTCAATCCACATTCACAGATAGAAGTCAATGATAAATGTCCTCACCAATCTCACCACTCAAATCTTTATCAATCATCATAAATGTACTCACCAATAACTACTCAAATCTCTATTATACTCTTTCATCATAAGATGATAAAATATAGAGGACATAAAACCTCTCTATGAGTGAATTATATAGTTGTAAGTGACTTTATCTACTAAATTTGCAAGAATTTTTTTAGTAATGTTAAACATATTTTTCATAAATAATTTTAGAACCAATTTACAGATTTAGTGATGCTCTTTATGCCCGTGTTTAGTAATTTGCGATATGGTAAATGTAATTACCTTCCTCGAGAGTTGGAGTTGGATATTTGACCAATATTTTTAGAGGTTTGATTTCTCAAATATAATTAAACTAGACTTTATATTTCACATGATATGAGGGGTGGAAAATTAAACTTTGGACAAGTTATAGTGGCTATGTCCCCGCCTAAAAGTTTTTGGTGTATAGATTTCAATTTATGCATAAGTTTGAATTACAACATTGCATACCAACATCTTGAAGATGCTTATACGAATACCAAAATTGCATTAGCCTATGTTCTTAAAATTGGTGTTGTTGGTGAAATGGTGGGGCATTCCTTATCAAAATTACTTAAAATATATCCATTTACACCTAAAATCTAATAAAAAGGGCCAAAACTCCATCTCAAAAAGTTGACTAATCTACTTCACATGGTATACAAGTATATGTCATTGTCATTGAAGTGGTTAAGCTCTAAATTTACATTCACTATGTGTGTATCCAACTCTACCTGCCTCATGGTACTCGAGATTAAATCAATGGTTTGGATTATTGTTAAAGAGATCACAATCAGTGGGAGGGAGAAGGCAACAATGGAACTTCATTGATGGATGGTCTACTAAGAAGTGTAGATATGGGTTATGATTGTGTGCATAGCCATATAAGCGAGTTATAAAGAGTCATAGAGATAGTCTGGCTAGGGTATATACAGAGGAGGAAACTCCTAAAATATATTAGGAGATAACATACACGGAGATGGAAAAATGAGGTTGGGTGAGAAATGAGACAACAAACCAGAATGAATAGTTGAAGATAACAAAGATTGCACAGTGGAATGTTGATAACTGTAATTCTGTTACAAATTTGGTTACAAGATCGTTTAAAAACAAATATGTGGCATCATTGCACTTCACATCCAATATATGACATCACATGTATTTATTCCACTCACATGAATTTAATGACCTCAATGAATAGATGCTATAGTTATCTAAGATTAAAACTCCAAACTTAGGTTATCTAAGTTTGGAAAAAAGTTACTTTGTGTGCATGTTTGGTGATTAAAACTCAAAACTTAGGTAAAAACTAAGATTGAAAAATTTGCATTCGGTTAGAGCTCCGCCATAAGACATCGAATTGGTCAACGAATCAGATGTGTGATAAAATTAATTTAAATATTATGAAAAAATAATTATTTTGTTAAGAATATGTACAACATTGGACACCAAGACTCTCTTGATTCCCCCAAGGTGAGGCCCCGTAATCAGGGACAACGGTTTACCCACTTACCATCCATAAATCATGGAGAAGTATTTGAAGGTTTTTTCGCAACTACATTTCCTCAAAAAAAAACAAAAAAACATTGGACAATCTAATAACACACTCCTCTTGCTTTATAGTTTTCCATTTATCAACCAATAAAATAAAATAAAAAGACCAACCAAAAAGAAAAAAAATGATTTTTTAATTCTTGTTAGGGAAAATGTGCATGGTTTAAGTTATATAATGGATGAAACCTATAACAAAATTCTAATATACAAATGTGACTTGGAAATCAAGGATAGGAAACATTACCTTGTAATCATGGTGGGATAACCATGATGATGAATCATGGAAATGTCATGATGGGATAACCATGATAGATAAGAATGAATTGATCATAATCATGATGAAGCGGTTAAGATGAAATAATCAAGCAATAGTCATGGTGGGATAATCATAATGGAATAATTATGGATGAATCACGATGGAATAATCAAGGTGAAGTAGCACAAATTCCTTGTTTAACCAGAAAGTAAATTACCAAGACCAAACAAAGGATAACTACACACTTGAGGTATCCTGATAATAGGTAACCCTCTGACAAAGTGTAATGAACAATGGAAATATTCTTGGATAGGGAACAATGTGTGAATCACCATAAGACCTAAACAATGATAATGTTCTATCAGGAAGCATGTACCTTATGTTGGCTAAGTTGATTTAAATGATTCAAGTTGA